>ML675623.1:287297-312157 GCA_007922155.1 Mesoclemmys tuberculata | reverse complement strand
AGTCTATCGCCCCGGCCCCTTGGCAGGGCGGGCGAGCAAAGCAGTCTGGTGCCGGGTCGGAGGAGGGGTCGTGCGGTTCGCCGGGGTCAAAGGGAAAGGGGGGAGGGGGACGCAGGCCCACCCGACTCCACTGCGTCCCAGCCCAGGGCCCTAGTAGCGGCAGGGCCTCTGCCGCTGCTCTGGCGGGGTCCGACCGTAACACGCCAGAGGTAGCCGGCCTTCTACCGCAGCCCTATCCGGGGCTGCCCCTGGGCCACTTCCTCCCCTCTCGCCCCAGGTACCTCTCTCCTCAGTGATCGCCGGGTAGCTGGCTCGGGGCAGGTTCAGAAGGCCTTCTGTGTCGGCGGGCGGCAGGTCTGGGAACTCTTCCGCGAGGGGCAGCTCCTCTAGGTCGCAGGATTCAGTGGGGGCCTCAGCTGCGGGTAGCTCCTCCAGGTCTGGCCCTGCTTCAGCTGGGGGTACTGCAGGTAGCTCCTCGAGGTCACGTCCTGCCTCCGGGGGAGCTTCCCAACCCAGAGGGTCCCACGGCTCATCCCATCCCCGGGTGTCTGGGGGTCCGATCCATTCATCGGTTCCCCGGCGGGAGGGTTGCTCCCAGTCTGTCAAGTCCGGCCAGGGCCTGCGCTGGGGTTTAGCCAGGCGGAGCTCAGGCCGGGCCTCTAGCTGGCGGGAATACCGGTCTGACCCAGCTGACTGTCAGCCCCTGACTGAGCGACGGGCCCTGCCTTTTATTTCCCCTTGTCTGGGGGAAGTCCCGCCCTCTGGGGAAGGGATTGGCCAGTCGCCCGGGCCTATCCCAGTCGGCTCCCGGCCTTAACGGACAGGTGGGGGGTTTAAATCCGGGCTTGGCTGTGTTTGGGGTGGCAGCTGCCCTTCCTGGGGCCCAGCTGTGGGGGAAGGTCCCTGCACCTTCCTACACAGGCCTTTTAAAAACAAAACCATGTCTTTCATGCCAAAGAGAGAGTTGGGCCCAAAAAGTTGGGTCCAGTCTATACCATACTTGCCAGATAATATGGATTCTAGGTACTAATCCAGAGAAAAATAGACCTTTGTCTTTTAAGTCTGTTTAAGTGAAGGTTTAAGATGATATTAGAATCGTTTCTGCTTGTGAAGAGACATGTAAGCACTGGAACCTTTAACCTTGGATGAAGATACCTGTGGGATCTGAGGCCAGGAGAAGATGTAGTGTTGCCAGAAATGCCCAAGAAAGGGGGACTCACAGATTTGCTGGACCAGAAGACTGATTCATAGAGTCATAGGCCAGAAGAGACCATGGTGATCATCTAGTCGGACCTCTTATACAACACGGGCCATAACATTTCCCCCAAGTAATTCCTGCTTGAACTAGGATATATCTTTTAGAAAAACATGTAATCTTGATTTTAAAATTGCCAGCAATGGAGAATCCACTATCACCTTTGGTAAAAGTGTTCCACTGCTGGTTACCTTCACTGTTAAAAATTTACATTTTATTTCCAGTCTGAATTTGTCTCGTTTAAATTTCCAGACATTGGTTCTTGTTATACCTTTCTCTGCTAGACTGAAGAGCCCATATCAAATATTTGCTCCCTATATAGGTACTTATAACCTGTGCATGAGCCACCCTAAGCTTTCTCTTGCTTTAGCTAAATAGATTTAGCTCCTTGACTCTATCACTGTAATGCAGGTTTTCTAATCTTTAATCATTCTTGTGGCTCTTCTCTGGATCTTTTTCAATTTATCAACATCCTTCCTGAGTTTATCAGCATCCATAAACCAGAACTGGACACAGGATTTCAGGTGCAGTCGCATCAGTGACAAACACAGAGGTAAAATAACATCTCCACCCCTTCTCAAGAACCCCCTGCTTATGCATCCAAGGATTGCATTGGCTCTTTTGACCACAGAATCACACTGATTGCTGAAGTCCAGCTGATTATCTAACATGACCCCTAAATCTTTTTGTAGCACTGAGCCCCAGGATAGAGGCCTCCATCCTGCAGGCACGATCTGCATTCCTTGGGACTGGGGGGACTGGGTCACTGCTCCTGGAGGCAGCCCTGGCTGCTGAGGAGAGGCGTGACTTGGTGGCAAAGAGAAAATCCCCTGGTTATTTAGTAGACTATGTCTGGGTGTGATGGGACGTACCAGGCCCATTGAGGCCCCCTGCTGGAGGCTCATGGTCCTACCCTTGCTCCCACCCCGTTTCAAAAAAGGGAGCAGTAGAGGTGGTTCCTCCAGGCTGACTAGAGAGGCTGCAGGGAGCAGCCAATCAGAGCCCAGGAGGCCCATTTAAAAGGAGCTGCTGGATAGCACGCTGAGGTAAGGGTGAGCTGAAGGTGCTGGGACATGGAAGGGAAGTGGCCCAGGGGACACGGCAGTGAGTAGTTAAAGGGTAGCAGTAGGTGGCTGCTACTTGTAGGATCCCTGTTGTGGGACCCTCAGTCGTGGGTGGGCCTGGGTCCCCCCCAGTGGCCAGAGGTAAGTGGCCCAAGCCAGAGAAGGAGGTTTAAACAGGCCCAGACAAGGGGCAGAAAACCCCGAAGAGGTCAGCATTTAATTGAACTCTGTTACCTCCCCTGGAAGGAGATCGAACTGAACGAGTGGCTCAGCTGGAGAGCTGGGGTCAGGAAGGCTTGCTACAGAGTGAAGAGTCCCTGAGGAGGGAGCCCTGGGGGTGCTGCTCCATAAAATCGACAGCTAGCCTGGGGGGGAGGGCTGAGGACAATCGGGGTACTGTGATAGGCCCTGTTAGACTGTCTGAGAGCCAGAGGCAGGCTAACGATACCAGTCGAGTGTGCTGTGGCAGACCCTACTGGACTAGAACTGAGCCCAGGGACAGGGCTACAGACAGAGATGGTACAAAGGGCACCGTGATAGGCCCAGTTGGACTTGTACTCCGGAACGGGTGTGTTTTGTTCATGTTCCTACAGACTGGGTGCGACTCAGAAGCAGGGCTGGGTCATTGAAGCCTGCCTGAGAAGATTAACTGCCAAACAAGGGTCACTGCAAGCAGGGCAAAGCAGAGAGAGTGCAGGTACAGACACACCTGGGTGATAGGGGCACTCACATGAGGTGAGTGGGCCCGCCCCTCTGCGCTATGCATTGTAGTTGGTGTCAGTTAGCAAATATTCTAAGGGACCATTCAAGGCAAACTACTGTTGCTAAACAATCTGTTCCACCTTGCATTTAGCTGTGACGCTGGGGGCTCTTTTCCAAGACCTGAAGAAGAGCTCTATATGGCTCAAAAGCTTGTCTCTCTCACCAACAGAAGTTGGTCCATTAAAAGATATTACCTCACCAACCTGGTCTCAGTATGTGCGGACAGTAAATTGAGCGGGAAGGGAAGTACTAATGGGGTCATCAAGGAGTTAACTGGGTTACTCAGAGAGTGATGGGTTACAGACAGGCTCCTTACTTACTGTTTAGTTAGTGTTTTCTTCTGAGTCTGCTTGTTACGTAGTAGAATAAAGTAGCACGTTCCTAGCCTGCAGTACTGTAAGTAAAGAGTGTTTCTTGTGCACTGAGCAATTCCTTTACAAAAGCTAGATCTGATGGCTGGAAGTTGGAGTTAAACTAATCAAGGCAGTTTTTAAACAGGGAGGGTAATTCGCCATTGGAACAATTTACCAAGGGTTGTGGTGGATGCTCCATCACTGGCAATTTTTAAATTGAGATGGGATGTTTTTCTACAACATATGCTATGTTGAAACGTAATTATTTCAGGGATGTTCTGTGTGATGTAGGAGATCAGACTTTACATGATGAGAGTTGTTGCTTCTGACTTAAGGATCAATGAATTGTTCTAAAGGAGATATACAGCCTCAAATCTCCAGATGACAGACAATTGATGACTGTGAAGAGGTGTACCCCACACTCACCCTAAAGGGGTTAATGAATGCCAGATGGGCCAATTAACCTATTAGGAATTGAGACTGAGAGAGAACCCTTAATTAGAAGAAGCTCACCTGTACAGGAACAGGTGAGGTGTTTATAAGCTAGGAAGCGAACAACAGAGATCTGTGGGGAAAAAGCTGCAGAATGGAAGGCTACAGTTTCTCCCTGAAAGAAGGGTGTTGTGAGGCTGGCAAATCCAGAGAGGGAGGAAGCCAGAAAGGTAGGAAAGACTGAGGGGGAAAGAAGCAAGCTAGGGCAGTGCAGGCCTTGGTTGCTGACCAAAGGGCCCCAGAGCTGGAACCTGGAATAGAGGGTAGGCCTGGTTCCCCTGCCAGCCCCTGCAGTTGTGGCACAGACCAGGCAGAGGACAGTGGAATGCCGGATTTATTCCACAATGACTGTACTACATACTCCTCTGGAATGGGGAACCATGGAGTGACCAGCCCAGGTGGCCAAGTCATGAAGAGGACGCTGCAATTCTTGGAGCAAGAGATGTACTAAAAACCAGAGAGAGAGAGACAGTGGTGGCATGCAACCATGGCAAAGGGATTGATCTCGTGAATAAATCCACAGAGTGGTCAGGAGAAGGGGTCAGCCTAGCCGTGAGTGGAGTACCCCATCACAGTGACCTCTTCTTCCTTCGTATCCTTCTGGGGAGAGGGTAGGTACTTTTGCCTACAGCCAAAAGTTCTAATCTCAGTTTTCCTATTAAATGACAATTATTTTGTGCACTTCATAACTTTTACTACTAAACAAAGCCTCAGGTATCAGCCCTCCCTATTTACAGAAAAAGAAGCAGAGGTTTCATAACTTCATCCTCACAGAGATGGGAACAAAACCCAGGTTTCTCATTCACTCATGTCTCATCCTCTTACTACTTAGAAAGAATTTGCCAAATCTGTGAGCTTGAGGAAGTATAGAATCATAGAATATTAGAGTTGGAAGGGGCCTCAGGAGGTATCTAGTCCAACCCCCTGCTCAAAGCAGGACTAACCTCAGCTAAATAAACCCAGTGAGGATTTTTGTCAATCGTCCCTGGAACCCCCTTTAGGGTAGTTAAAGGCTGCTATCAAATCCCCCCTCATTCTTCTCTTCTGCAGATTAAACAAGCATAGTTCCCTCAGCCTCTCCTCATAAGTCTTGTGCTCCAGCCCCCTAATCATTTTTGTTGCCCTCCGCTGGATCTCTCCAACTTGTCCACATCCTTTTTGTAGTGGGGGGCCCCAAAACTGGACACAATACATCAAATGGGGCCTCACCAATGCTGAATAGAGGGGAATAATCACTTCCCACGATCTGCTGGCAATGCTCCTACTAATGCAGCCCAATATGCTATTAGCCTTCTTGGCAACCAGGGCACACTGCTGACTCATATCCAGCTTCTTAGCCACTGTAACCTCCAGGTCCTTTTCTGCAGAACTGCTGCCTAACTCATCGGTCCCCAGTCTGTAGCTCTGCATGGGATTCTTCTGTCCTAAGTGGAGGACTCTGCACTTGTCCTTGTTGAACCTCATCAGATTTCTTTTGGCCAAATCCTCCAATTTGTTTAGGTCCTTCCAGGGTATCTACCACTCTCCCTACCTTAGGGTCATCTGCAAATTTGCTGAGGGTGCATCCTCCAGATCATTAAAGAAGATGTTGAACAAAACCGGCCCCAGGACCGACCCTGGGGAACTCCACTTGTGACCAGCTGCGAGCTAGACACGGAGCCATTGATCACTATTCATTGAGCCCTATGATCTAGCCAGCTCTCTATCCACTTTATAGTCCATTCATCCAACCCATACTTCTTTAACTTGCTGATAAGAATCCTGTGGGAGACTGTATCAAAAGCTTTGCTGAAGTCAAGATATATCACGTCCACCACTTTCCCCACATCCATAGAGCCAGTCACCTCTTCATAGAAAGCAATCAGGTTGGTCAGGCATGACTTGCCCTTGGTGAATCCATGTTGACTGCTCCTGATCACTGTCCTCTCTTCCAAGTGCCTTAAAATGGATTCCTTGAGGACCTGCTCCATGACTTTTCCAGGGATTGAGGTGAGTCTGTAGTTCCCTGGATCCTCTTTCTTCCCTTTATTGAAGATGGGCACTATATTTGCCTTTTTCCAGTCATCAGGGACCTCCTCCAATTGATACGAGCTTTCAAAGATAATAGCCAATGGCTCTGAAATCACGTCAGTTAACTCCCTCAGCACTCTCAGATGCATTGCATTTGGCCCCATAGACTTGTGTATGTCCAATCTTTCTAAATAGTCCTGAATGTGTTCCTTCAGCACTGAGGGATGTTCACCTCCTCCCTATTCTGTGCCACCCAGTGCAGTAGTCTTGGAGCTGACCTTGTCTGTGAAGACAGAGGCAAAAGAGGTGTTGAATACCTCAGCTTTCTCCACATCCTCAGTCACTAAGTTGCCTCCCCCATTCTGTAAAGGGCCCACACTTTCCCTAGTCTTTGTCTTTTTGGTAACATACCTGTAGAAACTCTTCTTGTTCCCTTCACGTCCTTTGCTAGCTGCAACTCCAATTGTGCTTTGGCCTTCCTGATTTCATTCCTGCATGTTCGAGCAGTATTTTTATAATCCTCCCCAGTCATATGAGCAGGCTTCCACTTCTTGTAAGCTTCTTTTTTGTGTTTAAGCTCACCGAAGACTTCTTTGTTAAGCCAAGTTGGGCGCCTACCATATTTGCTATTCTTTCTGCACATCGGGATGGTTTGTTCCTGTGCCCTCAATAAAGTTTCTTTAAAATACAGCCAGCTCTCTTGGATTCCTTTCCCCCTCATATTAGCCTCCCAAGGAATCATGCCCATCAGCTTCTTGAGGGAGTCAAAGTCTGTTTTCCTGAAGTCCATGGTCCGTATCCTGCTGTTCTCCTTTCTTCCTTTTATCAGGATCCTGAACTCGACCATCTCATGGTCACTGATGCCTAGGTTGTCACTCACTTCTACTTCCCCTACCAAATCTTCCCTGTTTTTGAGCAGTAGGTGAAGAGGATCACGGCCCCTAGTTGGTTTCTCCAGCACTTGCACAGGAAGTTGTCTGCAACACTCTCCAAAAACTTCCTGGATTGTTTGTGCTCTGCTGTATTGCTCTTCTGGCAGATGTCAGTAGACTCTTTCTGCATAGGTAGTCCACTCTTTTAGAGAATAATGGCTTACTATTGCTTCCACATAATGCAGCCACTCTTTCATTTCACTGGTCCTGGTCTACGATGAAGTACAAAAGGATCCAGATCCTAGCACAAACTGTGCTGTTGGTTATGTGGGAAAAGGGGTATTATAGTTGGTTGCACATGATAGAATTTGTTTTGTTTTCTTTGTCTTTAAAAAAAAAAAATCTAGGAAATTGCAAAAGCTGAGTTTTCCATGGGAAATTCCATGGGAAAAATGACCCTTAGAAATTTTTTGACCAAAAATGGAGGGTTTTAAATGGGAATTTTCCTTTTGCCTAGAACTTTTCCTTTAGTTTTGTAAAGACATTTTAAACTGGAAAAAAATGTTTTGGGCTTAAACTGACAATTTAGATTTTGGAAATGAAAACATTTCAGTTTCTGTTTTCAGTTTTGTGATTTTCATTGTTTCCCTCCATTCTTTCTGTCACAATACTTACTTTTCCACAGTAGTTTCTGATGTCTCATATTTGTCTCAGGAATTGCTAATTTTCTCTGCACCTCACATCATAAAATTAAGTGTGCTCCAGACACATCACTTACCTGCTTTAAAACAAGGGATATTCATGGTCTTGTTTGTTAATAAACAGGGGCTTTGGGAATTGTTCTCAAAGGGCAGTAATCCCAACCCTGCATCAGTAAAGTTCTGGTTCAGAGCCATCAAACCCAGTTGGTTTGTCTGATTCCTAAGACTCCTAGCTAAAGGTTCTTCACTGCCATACACCATGTTGGCATCCATGAATGAGGTGATCGCATTGATTTGTTCTCGTATAAATGTTTTGGTATTGCACACTGGAGCTGTACGGATGAATGGCATACAAGTATTTGGGCTCTGAATTCGTGGATCATCATGGGGAATCTGTAGAAAACAAAAGAGAATTACTCCCAATTTAAAGTGTTGACGTGTTGATCAAGACTGGATTTTAAAAAAAGATATGCTCTAGTTCAACAGGAATTATTTTAGGGAAGATCTATGGCCTGTGTTATACAAGAGGTCAGATGAGATGATCACAATGAATCAAATGTATTCTCTATTCTAATTATAAATTAATGTAACAACAGAGGAATTGACTGCCTGGACCAGATGCATAGTACATCTATTCCAGTGTCTTGTCTGTGACAGTGTCCAGTGGCAGATGAATCAGAGGAAGGTGTCATAAACCCCGCAGTAAGCAGTCATGAGATAATCTGCCCCCATGAAGGTCTCATCCTAAACCCTAATAGTTAGAGATTGGTTTAAAACCCAAAGTAGGATTTCAAAAGCCAACTGCAAACAATGGTGCTCGCAATGCTTCTCAGAGAAGCTTGCAAGAGTATTTTATGCTGGAATTGTGATGGGTGTACAAGCGCAGACTGGGAAACCAAGAGTTAAGGCGTAGCTCTGGGCCCAGAAGGCCCAGTCCAGCTGCACCAGAAGGGCATGCTCACAGTGGATGCGGAGCTCAAAAAGGAGCAGCCCCGTTGAGCCAGGGTGGATAAAGGAAAGGAGCAGTCCTACACTGTTGACTCCTGCAGAGAGGCTATAGGAGCTCCACACCGCTTGGACCAGACCCAGCTGCCGAGTTGCCGAAGGGCCCTGGGGAGACCGAGAATGGTGGGCTGCGACATATGGAGAAGAGCCTTTGGATCATTGCCAGGGAGAAATCCCCACTCAGTGAGTTCATACACAGACTGCTTTGACTTTGGAGGGGCAGAGGCTGCGGTAGAAAGTGACCCAGGGAGCAGGCTTGGGGGTGTCAGCTCCAGGCTGTTTATTTGATGTGTCAGTCACAGGGCCCTGGACTGGAACCCCAGAGGAGCAGAGAGAAGCCAGGTTCCCCTACTGCACAACACCTAGACTTTCACCGTCTACCTGTTGTGGCTACAGACTCACACCACTAGGCAATACTTCCAGACTCGGACACCAATCCCCACTAACAGGAATGTGTTAGGCAACCTAATTAGAGGGGTTGCTACCAGCTCCCCTGTAATATATACAGTGTGCTAGGTATTTTAGTCTCTTTGAAGAATTCACATCTTTCATCTCTCAGTTCTTTCACCATAAAGTCTACTGGGTCTAACCTTCTACACTATATACTATACAACCTGCAAGGGAGGAAGGGGTTAAGGCTGTACTGGTACCTTAATTGGGAAGCAGGGTGGCTCATAGGTGCAACTGGTCTCACAATGAACTTCTTTATTGGTGATTTTTGCAGTAGTAAAAGGAGCTAAGTCCAAATCATGGTCAACCCATTGACCCCACTGCATGAAGATGTGAGAACGCTCCTGGTCTTGGGTGACATTCTCATTGGCTGTGTGAACTATTTCATTCGACACTTTTCGAACCTGCACAGAAAGCATTTATGAATGAAACATAGTAAACATGTTTAGCCTCCAAGGGGCAGTACTGTAACTTTAGGGGTAGCCTGCTACAGATCTGTAGAAACTATCTGACATAAAACTTGGTTATTCTGAGAGTCAATTTTTGAACTTTAGTGATGAAGTTCTATGAACTGTGAATGATGCAGCCTTCATCACCCACTTGAATATTGTCAAAAAAGCAGCTTTTGCTTTCTCCCATGCTGTCATTCAACCATGGGGAGAGCTCCCTGTAAACGCCTGCACGCCACTTCCCCTTCTTCCTTCAAACCCCTTCTTAAAACTCTCCTTTGCCATCAGGCCTACAACAAACTAGATTGTATTTAGGCAGCTGGTGAGCCACCTATCATGTTGCCTGGTGTTTCTTTGTGCTTCCCTGTCTGTCTACCTCTTGTCTCATCTTATATTAAGGTTGGAAGATTTCTGAGGCAGGGACTCTCTTTTGATTGTGTTTGCACAGGGCCTAGCACAATGGGGTCCTGATTGATGACTGGGGGCCTAGGCACAACCACAGTACATAAAGATAGTAGTGGTGTGGTTTTCCTCTGTACAGACACTCTTAAAATGGAACTTCTTTACTCAACCAATCAACTCCCTCAGTGTATTCAGTCATGTGTGTTGACACCAGAATGAGATCATCACCTCACATCTGCGCATGAAAGACACCATGAATGGATCTCGCCCCTCCATGAGGAAGGGAAGCGCTTCTGCCATTGTGAGACTGTGGACAATTCCTCTCAACTTCTCCACAGAGCAGTGGGAGGCAGTGGAACTGGGATGACACAGAAGGAGTGGGGGTGCTGGGTTCAGTCTGGTATTCCCTAACTTTTGAGGTCTCGACCTTGCAACCTGCTTTTAACAATATTTTTTGGTATAGATTTCCCTAGAATTTAAAGAACCTGAAGAAACAATACAATTCCATCATGTGCAACTTTAGTAACCCAGGAGCTTGGGTTACCAGCAGGGTTTGAATATAGACCTTTTCAGCTAAACTAATTGCTCCAGTAGCTCACAGGAGTACTAGGCTGTTATCCTCTATATGTATGCAGTGTTCTTGGAGCTGTGTCAGTCCCAGGATATGAGAAAAACAAGGTAGGTGAGGTAATATCTTTTATTAGACCAACTTCTGTTGGTGAGTGAGACAAGCATTCACGCTATGGAAACTCTTCCTAGGTCCTCTGTGAGGACTGACTTCTGGACTGGCATGACATACACATTGCCAGGGGGTTCCACTATTTGCTTGACAGCAGTAGAAGGCTGTGTGAGGACACCCCAGTCAGGAAGTCTGAGGGGTTTGAACCCAGAATCTCTGAGTATAAAAGCAAGAGCTTAAATTGTTTGAAAGAGAATGAGAATGCTTGTTAGTGATGCAATGCATTGACGCCATTCGCAGGCGTCAGTGGATCTCTAAGCACTTTGTGAAGGTGGCTATGCAGCAGTAACCCCACCTTACAAACATCAAGGCCTGATGCACAGATTTGACACATCCATTCTGGGTGAAATTCACCCCATGCAGAATGCAAGCCCAGGCCTGTGCCCTACTTAAGTATTTAGGCTAAGGGCGTACTTGATGCAAAGGGCTTGGGCTGACCCTCCACACAGTGGTGACTTTCACCCTCTTAGAGGCACTGTGGTGAAGATGCTGAGAGTCGGCTGTGCAGTAATAGAGAACTAGGCTCTGTTCCAGCCCTGCCAGGATTGATATTTTGCAGTCTCAAATCCTCAGTTACTGCATCTGTAAAATGGTGGGGAAATTATATTAGTCTGCCTCTAGCATGTCGGTGGTAGGCCTGGCTTAGTAGCAAACACCAGCGAGTCCACAGAATTCTTAACGCCACTAAATGGAACAAGTGAAGTTAGTCATGGTCTCTGGGATCCTACTCCAGTGCTCCTTCACCTGTGCTAAATGGCAGAAGAAGATCTGTTTTGCCCGTGACTCATCTGGTGCCCCAGCTGCATGTGAGTTGTGTGGCTGTGATACAATTCAGGAGGGATGCTGCAGGTTGGACTGTTCTGAAAATGAGCAAGGATCTAAACATCTTTCTGTTCAGATGGACATAGTGATTTTCTGCTGCATGCAATAACCTCTGCCAAATCTATTCCCATCTCATGGGGTGCTGGATACATTTTTTAAAAATAGGCAAGAAGAAAAAAATTTTATATCGCCAAAACTAGCTATTTTCCACAAAATTTGTTCATTGAAAAGGCTGTGCTGTTTTTGTTAAATTTTTACTTAAAAAAAAAAAAATCAGTCTCAGAGACCAGCATAGAAAATATAAGCCCAAATAGTTAAAAATGAATAAAAATAATAAGCAGCTGAAAATAGAGGAAAGGACTAGGTGACCTAAATACTAGGCATTGATATTGGGCCACTTATAATGAGCATGGAGACAGGGGTTGCAGGTGTTTTTTCCTTTACAGTCTCAGACAAGTGAAAGCGAAAAAAGTCTGATCGGCCACTTTATTATTAGGCCAAAGTAGTAACTAGTCCCATCACTTCTGATACACAGCTTTGAGTCTAATCTAGGCAAAGCATTGGCTGAGTGAGTCTATTATTATTATAATAATTATTAATTATATATATATAATATGTAATCCCTTCCAACCCTAATCATCTATGATTCTATAATATGTACTGCTTAAGCCTCATTTGTTCCCTCAAAATAGACTTAAATGGTGAAGCGGCCTGGCCTGGCCCTCTGCCCAGGGAGCGCCTCCCCCAGAAATGGAGAGGTTTGAAATATGGGAGTCCTTGGTTACACAAGGAATCAAATGATCTCACAGTTTCGTACCAGTGGAAGTGGAAATCCATTGTACAATTTCCCATCAATTACTCCTTTGGGAAGAGACACTCCATCCTCATACTCTGCTGGGAGCCATCGGGCAAATCCACGATTGGAAGTTCCAAAATAAGAATGCTTCCTGGAACATTGGGAAGAAAACAAACAACTAAACTTTCAGAAATTATACACCTTGCAGGGAAGCAGAATTTCTTTTTCAACCTGGAATCAAGTCATATTGCTATAATGATACAAATGAATCATTTTCAGATTAAGAGGCAATAGCTACATTCTGGACAGAAAACCTTCAAGGCATGGTCTGTTAGTGCAGGCTATGGCTAATACTGAGGTAAAAGGATGAATCATCATGTCGTTACATTCACATTTTTAATTCAGAATTTCAATCTAAACTGTTGATATGGCCTCCATCGTTGCAGAACGAGTGCCTCACAATCTTCAGTATACCTCGCCTCATAACTAGAGCTGCTTGAAAAATGGGAATCCATTCCCAGGAAAATAATTGTGCTTTTAGAAATATTTTCATTCCAACCTAAGACGAAACATCAAAAAACATGAAATTTTTCATGGGACGGGATTAAAAGAAAAATTCTCTTTTGGGAGAACTGAAAGGAAATTTTTTGGCTTCCTGACAGCCTGTGAAATTGACAAGCGCCATCCAGCCTGGCTGCAGGTGAGGCAAAGAGCCTCTATGCTTTTCCTCCTTATCTACCCCACAACTCCGGGAGGCAGAGATGTAGAGCATCCAAGAAGATTTAGGTGCCTAGACACCTTTTGAAAATCCCACTGGGCACCTATCTGCATCATCAGGCACCTAAATCCTTTGAAACGCTGGACCCTAACTCCCACTGACATCATGCAATGTATGTAAAATGAACATGTCACTACTGAACATGTGCTTGAAAGGACCATGAAGATGTAAACGTTTATAATACACAAAACTGCAGAATGCTCAGGACACTTTCATGAGAAAAACCTCCTGTGTGAGATAAAGATATTTGTCCATGTTATTGAGTGTTTAGAGCACAGTCCCAGCTGGATGCTAATCCTGACAGCTACATCTATCATTAGGGGCCAGATCCCTAAAGGTAGTTGGGTGCCTAACGATGAAGATAGACACCTAGTGGGATTTTCTCAATGGGCATTAGGCACCTAGGTACTTTGGGAAGTCCTGCTAGGCGCCTATCTACATCTTTAGATGCCTAAAGACCTTTGAAAATCTGACCCTAAAGTTTAAGGATTTAGGATTAAGGATCCTGGTCCTAAGGATTTTAAGAACAGGTTGGACAAACCCCAGTCAGGGATGGTCCACGTTTATTTGGTCCTGCTCCAGCACAGAGGGGATGAACTAAATGACCTTAAGGTCCCTTCCAGCCCTACAGTTCTATGATTCCTTGTACAGTGTCATCTTAGTTCTAGTATCACTTTGGGATGGTTATTCACCCCATCAAATGTGGTGCTCTTCCCTACAAGTTTTCCCCTTTGCTTGGAACACAAATTCCAGATTACTTGCAACTTTGACCTAAAGAAATTCCAGGACTCCTTGTGATGGGGTTTACAGACCTCACACTACGGTAAAAGCAGTATTGGACCAAGAAGGCCGTGCTCCTCAGCAGCTGCTGGCCATGCTCCCTGTGGAAGACCTGCTTAAAAGGGAGGGCTGGCAGAGTGGCTAGTAGAGGAGACACTGGCCACATGAAGGCAGAAGGGCTGCATCCACTGGGGCAGAGCAATCTACAGGAGGAGGACAGGGACTGTGAGTAAGGCGTGGCTGGAACCCCTTTCCCCGTCTAAGAGGGGACAACTGGATTCCAAGGGTGATCTGTGAAGTATCCCTGCCCACTCCCAGCTGAAGCCCTGAATTACCAAAACTTTGAGCAGAAGGCTGGGGCCATGCCCCAAGCTGAAGGGGAAAAAGGAAGGCAGGAAGTGGCCCAAGGGAGGCTGATCTGGAATGGCAGTCAGAAGGGACTGAGCTACTCCTTGCCTCTCGCCCTTGGGTTCTGGTCTGGGATTCAGTAGAGGGGGAGGGTCTGGGTCCCCCATCCTTCCCTGTTTCCCCAGCCTCCTGAGAGAGCCTGGAGGACTTTGAGGGGTGACGAGTGGTAGCGTGGCCCAGGACTGCCTGAAAGGCCAGCCTCAAGGCTCAGAGACAGTTTGATCACCAGGCCCCTGAGCAAAGCCTGCTCCACTCCGCCAGGCTCGAGTCTCTTTGCGTGTTTTGTGCAGCACCTAGTGATGGCCCACGGCAGGCCTCTCCATGTTATCACATTACAAATAACTGATAATTCACTGTTCTCTGCTTGGTGGGATGGTATTATACCAACAACTTCAAGATGTCTGTACTGAACACGATATAGGCTGGAGACCCACTACTACCCCTGAAAAATCAATGCTTTACCTGTTGTTGCATTCTCCAGTAATGGTCCGGTAAATGCTATTCTTTGGACACTTAATAGAACGAGTCTGATAGTCGCAACCAGTTGCTTTGGAAATAATGTCCTTCTGCTTCCTACTTAGTACGTCTGCAAGAGAAGCCAGTCAGAGTGAAGCTATTTCAGTCATAATTTCTGG
Organism: Mesoclemmys tuberculata; assembly: GCA_007922155.1. Classification (NCBI taxonomy): domain Eukaryota; kingdom Metazoa; phylum Chordata; order Testudines; family Chelidae; genus Mesoclemmys; species Mesoclemmys tuberculata. The sequence continues at coordinate 297,384 of ML675623.1, read as the reverse complement.
AGCAGTCTCCAATATTTTCATTTCACGGCCTCTCCAGCAGAAAAGCTCTACAGACAAATAGTACTCATTTAAGAACTCTTTCTAGTTTATACCAATAGAATACACAAGCTTTCCTGCAGAACAAACGCCAGCTTCACAGACAGAAACACACTCAGTATTTCAATGCTCTGGGAATCATTTTGTTTGCAACCTTCATCTCACAGCAGTATTGGAGCATCTGGATACTAGGACTGATTCAAAAAGGCTGATGGAAAATCCCTACATTCAGCATACCTGCCTGATTCAAATACTGATGAGATGAAGTTCATTTTGGGGGTTTTAAAATGTATGGTGATGTAGTCTGTGGATAGGTTGAGGGGACTAGATAGGGATGAAGCAATGGGAGAATTAGAAATGGGATAGAGCAGGAGGGGAAGCGGAGGTAGGGTGGTTGGGAGAGAACATAATACTAATTTGGAAGGTGTTGCAAACTTGGCAAGAAGAAATAACAGGGACACTGAGAATCTAGAATCAAGATGCCACACAAAGTTGTTTGTTTCTAAGTAGAACTCCCTGAAGATTTCAGTTTGCTGCCCTGCATTGGCAAATTATCATCGCAGAACTGGAGTGAGACAGAAGGGACTTTAGAGAAGAGCAGCAAATTCAGCCAGTGGGCAGCAGGACTAATTTCCTGAAAGGAGGAGCTATGCAGACAATGGAAATGGGGGGGAGCTGTAACATCTGGGACACTAAATACTAGACTGGACATTGAACTAGCACATATCCATATCCCACAGCTGGGAACAGTCCTGATGGGAAGGTGACTAGATGAGCTAAGTGGTGGCCTCCGTTCCCTGGATTTGTGATTGCGCTAGCACTGAACATGTTGTGTTAGGAGGGAGTTTCGTGCTGCATCTGGCTCATCAGTAGTTTGGATACTGGCAATAGTGGCCTGGAGAAGAGCTACTCCTGGACTGTCCTGCCATTGACAGATTTGCTGCAAATCAGCTATCTACAGGCTAATGTGCACAGTACCTGTGACATTAAACTTTCCTTTCGTAATCGGAAGCAGCTTCTTCTTCAGAAGTTTCAGGGTGGTTTCCATATAATCGGCAGCTCGGATCGCAGATCTGGTTCCTGCCACTGGTGACTTTAAATGTTTCAGGATATCTGAGGGGTGGATGCGCTTTTCCTTCAAGGCCTCCTTTGCTCTGGGGGAAAAAAAAGGACCCCTGAAGTGGTGCATCAGTCACTGCTATCCACAGCCCAGCCCACTAAAATGAGACCTGCGTTGAGGCAGGACCCGGCCTCCATAAAGTTATCTATAGGTATTTTTGTGCTTTGTACGTAATTATATTGATTAGCCTGTATTTGCTTTTCTGACCCTAATATAACACTATTATTACTAACAAGTTAAAAACACTGCCAAAATCCCTTAACTTCCCCTAAATTAACACTCATTCAGCAGTTTCCCCATCTCCTCCCAGTAATACTCATTCAGCACTTTCACAACTGCCCTTCTGGCCCCAGGTCAGTGACTTCTTGGAAGTCTGTGTTAGCCCAAGGTTCAGACAATGTCTGGAAACCCCCTCACCAACTTCCCCTTAGTAACAACAATTCAGCAATTTTGTCTAAATTGCCAATAGACTAATAAAAAACAAGATAAGGCCCACTCCCGCAGAGAGGTGTGAACGCTGTTAAGAAATCATGAGCCAATAATATTATGATATGTGTAATGATGCTATGTATAAATATTTATGGAATCTTGTAAGATATATAAGGCTTCGCCCCATTATAATCAGGGCTCAGCCTTTGGAAACGATTCCGCTGAGCCAATTGGCACCAATCAATAAACTGCTGTTTCCTCATTTCGGTGTCCGTCTCGCGAGTGTTCCTGAAATCTTGCTACAGCGTCATCGGGTGAGAATTAAGCCCAGGCCCAAAACAACTTACGAGCAGAGCTACAGCAGCCAGCTCCTCACTGACCTTTCCTACACACTCGCGCTCTGACCAGCAGCTGCAGGGTTCCCAGGCCATCGCTGTAAGGGACACACAGCTCCACCCTGTAGCTGCTTGGCCAGCACTGGTTATTTTCTGTAAACTGTTGTGTTAATCCTCTTCTGATACAGAATCTTGCTAATCGATATGAAGTTATAGGTGGCTGGTTTGGAATGATCCAGTGAGCTGCCTGCTGGCTGTGAAGGTAGTGGATCTCATGAGACATCGAGAGAGACTTCCAGGTCATGCTGAGGAGAAGCTTGTGGTTATGGTGTGTGTCGGTACCAGTGACATAGGTGTGGGCGCCCTGTACTTCAGGGGCCTTGGGACCTAATTGGGAGTTTTACAATTGGGAAGATCCTGGGACACTACAACTCCCACGATGCCTTGGGGGGAAGAGAGAGACCCTTCCCCTTCCAGGGAGTGAGGAAAAAGTATGTCAGGGACTCCATTTTGGTGCTGGGGTGGAGCGCGGCCGAGGCTGGAAGTAGCTGGCTGACAGCTTCTGGCTGCTGCCTGGGTCTTGAAGCTGCTGTTGCCAGTGGCTGGAGTCCCAAAGCCGCTGCTGGGAGCCTGCTGGAGTTTGACCAAGCAGGGAGCGTCAGAGGTTGGTGGCATTGCCCAAGCCAGGGCAGGGACTGAGCCCCAGTCAGGGGCTGACTGAGGTGGGCCTGCAGTGGAGGTGGTGTGAGTGTCCGTCTTCCCCCCCCTCCCCCCCGTTGTTTGGGGCAGGGCTTGTAAAAGAAGGCACAGCAGAGAGACTTCAACTGGGACTGAGAAGAGGCAGAGAGACCGTCCCTTCAAGCAGGGCCAGGACTGCCAATCTCCAGCTTGATACCGTGGCTGAACTGGTGCACTGAACCCACAGAGCGCTGTCTCCTTCTTCACAACTTCAAACGCGCCCACGCAAGCAAGGGGTTAGGGCTCTGAACTCTAGGGCAGTGCACACTCCTGAAGTGGGGTAAATAATGGCACTGTAAATGCCTGATAGACAACTTTAATTTAATACTGTATTCTGTTTTTATTAATTGATTTATTCAACTGCCCCTGTGGATTAGGATGTTTAATTTCAGTCTGTTATGCCATATTTCTTTAATTTGTTAAGTAAAATTGTGTTAACTCTAATTTAAGTATATTGGATGTTTAGTTTGCATAATTGTAATTGTTAAATTAGACCTATGTCTCAGATTATTATAATTATTAGACTAGGTTTAGTCCTGGAAGCTCGCAAAGCCTTCTATTGAGTGTGTACAGAGGCCAGCCAGGTGGAGGCACCGCCAATTTTAAATTCCTTTAAGAGGAAAGGGACTGCAGCAGAGGGGTGGATAGAGGATTCCTCACTATCCTACACCTTTACTGGGATACTCAGGATCTCTTTTACTGTTGGCAACCTTAGGCGCTCTTGCACACTGGTGACTGTTGCCTGCTCCCAAGTAACCCAGTAAAGGAAGGGGGTTACATAGGGAAAGGTAAGAGAGAGGTCCTGGGGGCCAAATTTAGGCTGCTAGGTAAGAGATTAAAGCACAGCATCTCCATAGTAGCATTCTTGAAAATGCTTTCAGTTCCACATGCAGGACTGGTGAAATAGGTAGCATGGCAAGGTCTAAATGCGTGAATGAGATGATGGTGTTAGGAGGAATGATTTAGATTTGTTAGGAACTGGACCTCCTTTGGGGAAATAAGGATCCTATGTAGGAGGGATGGACTTAACCATAACCAAAATGGAACCAGATTGCTGGCACATAACATTAAAAAGGTTATGGAAGATTTTTTAAACTAAGGGCTGAGGGAAAACCAACAGATGTGGAGCAGCACATGATTCAGGTGGAGACATCCCTTAGGGATACATTTATTTAAAAGGGCACTCTATATACTACTAAACAGGATAGGAAAAAAAGATTGGTAAAACACCGGTGTGAGCAAGTGAGGAATAGTCAAACATAAAAGAATCCCATTTAAACATAACACATGAGGGCAAGGAGTTGAATATTGACAAAGTGTACAAGTGCTTTTATACAAATGCTAGATGCCTCAATACTAAGATGGGTGAACTAGAGTTCCTGGCATTGAATGAGGATATTGATATAAGAGGCATCATAGAAACTTGGTGGAATGAAGGTAATCAATGGGACATGGTAATATTGGAACAAAATGTACAGGAATGACAGAGTAGGTTGCATTGGTGAGGGAGTGGCACTATATGTTAAAAAAAGCAGAGTCAAATAAGATAAAGATCTTAAATAACTCAAACTGTACCAGAAAATCTGGACCTAAGACTGGTGGGCCAGCATCCTTGCCCCTTTCCTGTGTGGGGAGGCCCAGAAGGCCTATTACAGCATGGTAGCAGAAACTACTTCAGATTACCCTCAATTCAAAGCTGAGATTCTGGCAAGATCTAGAGTGATGACAGCTGTAAGGGCACAGAGGTTCCACAAGTGGAGGTACCAGGAGAGGTATCAAGGTCACAGCTTTTTGACCTGATTCGTCTAATGCAGAATTGGCTGCATCCCGAGAAGCACAGCACAGAGATTATAGAACTCTTAGTGTTGGACAGGTTCATTAGAGGACTGTCACTGGACCTACAAGGGTGGATTGGCCAACATAATCCCTCCTCTTATAATGATTTGGCTGCACTTATAGGGAGGTAGCTGATGGCCAGAGAACTTTCTTGGGCTACCAGGGAAGAGATGCACTGGATCAAGAGGTAAGTCCCAGCCCTGAAGGCCCGGACCTCCGAGAGTTCAAGTAGGAGCATGTTGGGGAGAAAGGACACTGAAATGTGGCCTGAGACCTCGAAGGGACGTGGGGAACTGAGGAAACAAGGTCACAGAGTAAGTCCCAATAGCCCTAAGAATAGGGGGATGCCCCAAGCTATGAAGAGATGTTTGTGGGGAACTAGGTCATACAGCTGCTCAATGTCCTAACACTGAGAAGCCATGCAGTACAGTCTAGGCGGTCATGAAGATCTATATAGCTTAATAAACCTTGTGGGAATCACAATGACTCCGCATAGATAAATGAGGTCAGTAAAAATGAATGGCATGAATGGCATGAAGACCATTGCATTCGTAGATTCCAGAACTGCCATCATGATGGTCTCATGGAAACTGGTGGGGCAGAACCAGCTGCCTCAGACTAAATACAACAGAACTGCACAGGTACTACAGCAGAGAATGATTTGGAAGACTCCTCTGAGGGAATGGATCAGAGGGAGACCCTGTTGATCAGAAGGTTGGGATGTATTGTCCTAGGGATGTGGGTTCCATGACCACCACTCCAAAGAGGAAGATAAGGGTGGTGGTGGTCGGAGACTCCCTCCTAAGGGGGACCGAGTCATCCATCTGCCGTCCAGACTGGGAAACAAGAGAAGTGTGCTGTTTGCCTGGAGCTAGGATTCCGGATGTGAGGGAGAGACTGTCGAGACTTTTCAATCCCTCAAACCGCCACCCCTTCCTACTTCTCCACTTGGGCACCAATGACACTGCCAAGAACAACCTTGAGCAGATCACTGCAGACTATGTGGCTCTGGGAAGAAGGATAAAGGAGCTTGAGGTGCAAGAGATGTTCTCGTCTATCCTCCCTCTTGAAGGAAAAGGCCCAGGTAGGGACTGTTGCATTATGGAAGTAAATGCATGGTTACGCAGGGTGTACACTCTGGGGACCGACGAGCTAGGCAGCAGTTCTGCAGAAAAGGACCTGGGGGTTACAGTGGATAAGAAGCTGGATATGAGTCAGCAGTGTGCCCTGGTTGCCAAGAAAGCTAATGGCATATTGGGCTACACCAACAGGAGCATTGTCAGCAGATCACGGGAAGTGATTATTTCCCTCTATTCAGCACTGGTAAGGCCACATTTGGAGTATTGGGCCCCCCACCAGAAAAAGGATGTGGAGAAATTAGAGAAAGGCCAGTGGAGGATAACAAAAACAATTAGTGGGCTGGGGCACATGACTTATGAGGAGAGGCTGAGGGAACTGAGCTGTTTTAGTCTGCGGAAGAGAAGAGTGAGGGGGATTTGATGGCAGCCTTCAACTGCCTCAAGAAGGGTTACAAAGAGAATGGTGCGAGGCTGTTCTCACTGAGGACAGATGACAGAAATAGGAGTAATGGTCTCAAGTTGCAGTGAGGAAAGTCTAAGTTGGATATTTGTAAAAACTTTTTCACTAGGAGGGTGGTGAAGCACTGGAATGGGTTACCTAGGGAGGTGGTGGAATCTCCATCTTTAGAGGTTTTTAAGACCTGGCTTGGCAAAGCCCTGGCTGGGATGATATAGTTTGGGTTGGTCCTGCTTTGAGCAGGGAGTTGGACTCCTGAGGTCCCTTCCAACCCTAATCTTCTATGATCCATGGTGCTTGGGCTGTGGGGCTAAAAATAGCTGTTTAGATGTTCAGGCCTCTATTCTGAGATTTTGTGCTCCAGTGTGAGCCCTAATGTCTACACTGCTATTTTAAGTCCTATTGCCTGAGTCTCTTGAGCACAAGTCAGCTGACCTGAACTCTCAGACTCGGTGCCACATGTGTTTGATCGCAGTGTAGACATATCCCTAGAGCTTAGCAAGTCAAAGCAACTTCCTGAATTTCTCCTGGAAATGAATGAGGCGCTAGTGCAGTCTCAGTAGCAGACATGTCATGTATGCCCCATGGGAAACACCACTGACTAAATGGGCAGCTGAATTTTGTATCTGCTGACATTTTAGAGTGGCCTTTCAAAATAATTGTATGTAGTGTGTGTTTCGGTACTCCATTCCAGAGGTGATAAAGACCTGGAAAGCCTGGCAACATCTATGACCAGAAGACAGGGCCACAGCCTAGCAGGTAGAAATAAGGAGCAGCATTTCATAGAGATCATCAAAAGTGTAACTTACTTGTGAAACAAACAGACTGTCTAGCCAGGGCAGATAAATATATCAACTAGATATTTCTGCAAAAATTAATAAATTGGTATAGATTGATTGATAATAGATTGATATTCAAATTGTCATTATTAGGTATAAGAGTTAACACCGTCTTATGATGAACAGCATAATCAATATTAGAGCCGGGCAAAAAATGCTAGTTTATTCACCAAAAAAATGCAGTTTTAGTCAACGACACAAATTCACAAATTGATTTAAGTTTCTCAAATAATGTTGACCTAACAAATGTAGATGTTTCAGAAATGTGGAAACAAAATTTTTTATTTTGACCTGACTTGAAATGTTTCATCTTGGTTTTAGGCATTTTAAAAAAAGCAAAGTATGACAAGCCTCACAAAATGGCTGGATGGGGGGAGCAGAAGGAGGAAGCCTCCCTTTTAATCATTAACCGTGTGGCTAGGGCTCTCAGCTACACTGTGGGAGACATGGTTCAAGTCCCCTTTTTTCTGAACATGATCTTGCGTCTCCCAAGTGAGTGCACTCCGGGCTTAGTGTCATTACTTTTTTTCCCTGGCCCAATGACTGTGCATAATCATTCAGAATGTCTTCACAGAAAGAAGTCCAGAAATGTGTGTCTTTGTTTGTTTGTTTGTTTGTTTGTTTAATTTAAGGAGGGTCTTAACCCCAAAGCACTTTTAAATAGGATTCACAAAAAAAGTAGACTTTCCAAAAGGGAATTACAACTCATTTTAGACAGTCCAATGTGATCTCTGAGAAGTGCTTTGTCCAGTAATCTCAAGCTTCCCTCCAAAATCCTACCCTGCTACAGACCAAAAGTGCCATGTTTCCCATAGATGGAGGAGCTGTTGTTTTCCAGAATGGTTGAACAAAGTTGATACTGAGATTAGAAACAGGCTAAACTCTTCCCTACAGAATCACTGTAGTCACAGTGGCAAATCCTGGTCCCTGGCTGCTGGTGATCCTCGCAGAGCTGGCTTGTCACGTGGTGCTGGATCTCCTTATTTTCATAGGCTGATCTATATTAAAAGTCATGCGGGTGTCATGCGGACTGGATTGGGGGGGGGGCATTTGTGTTATGTGACATTAATATGTCAAAATCATAATGATTCATGTAAGACATACCATGTCAGGTACTGTTAGAAAGGTTATGATATGCTGAATAAGATGATAATATTTGTGTTCATGTGTGATATGTGTGAGGAAAGTTATGGAGATCTTTAATATCCTGTATTTCAAACTGTGCTGTAAAAGACACACCCCAGACAGAGAGGCCACAGGACAATAGCCCGCTTAATGGCCCATCAAGACCTTTACAGAAGCCAAAGGCCTAGGAAGAAACTAAAGGCATACCTGAAGAGTTACCTGGATTGGCCCATGTGACTATGGACTCCATTTTGGTTCCTGTAAAGTTCCACAAGCCACATGGCCAGTAACAGAGGGTATATAAGATCAAACCACAGAAACCATTTTGTCTTTTGTCTTGTTCCTTGTTCCTGTCCAGCTGCAGACACACCTCTGGATCAACACACTTTGCAACTGAACTGAAGGACTTAGACCCATCCAGGTACTGGATGTATACCAGGGGAACTATACAACTCCACAATTGTTCTAGAAACCTGATGTATATGGACTTTTAAATCATTTGTATGTATCTGATTGCTTTAAGCCTTTAACTCTTCTCTTATTGTTTGTTTTTTCTTTTATTAATAAACCTTTAGTTTTAGTTACTAAAGGATTGGCTGGCAGCGTGGTATTTCGGGTAAGATCCAAACTTATAGTGAACTGGTACTGTGGCTGATCCTTTGGGATCAGAGGGAATCTTTTAGTAAAGAGCATAGAGTTTAAACAACTGGTCTCTTTACTGGACCTAGTGTCAGTTTGGGGAGCCAGAGACTGAAATGCAGTAAAGGGGGCTGTGTGTATTTGCACAGTGGCTTCTTGATAACCAGTGTGGGGGAATCAGAAGCACTGTTTGTGGCTGGTTGGGAAGTCTGACTGCAGTGTCACCCACCAGTGCTGGGAGAATTCGCTCTCCTTTTGCAGCCTGCCCTGACCCTGGTGATCCTCGCAGAGCTGGCTTGTCATGTGGTGCTGGATCTCCTTATTTTCATAGGCTGATCTATATTAAAAGAAGCTAATATATGGGTACTTTCCTAATATCTCTTTGTATTGTAAGCAATCGCTGTAGTTGCCATAGCAGTACTGTGTAATCAGCAATGGGAGAGGAGATGGTCTATGCCATTGTGGAGGGAAGAGATTAGTGCATGTGGTGTGATCCATGCTAGGAAAAAGGTCCTGAGCCCCTGAACTCTGATGTCTCCATAACAAATAAATATTTGAACAAAAGAAACACTCCCCAAATAATGATATCTTTTCCCTATTTTTTTGGTAAAGTTGTGCCACTAGTAAGGAAAACACAATGAGAACTCACCTGTCCCGTTCATACTTGTATGCAGCATCCACCATCTCCTTGGCTTCATCAGTGCTGCTCAGAAAGAATGGGTCTGGCAGTGTCTCCAAGATATCTAGTCCAAAGAGAGTAAAGAGCAGGATAACTTCTTCCCACCAGCTTGCTGCACCGCCCCAAAGTAAAAGGAGCACAGTTTTTGTCCTTCATGCTTTGAACTTGCTGGATTAACCTTTAGACACTTCAAGCCAAGACTGAGTTTTGATTGAGAATATGAATGTTTATTTTGAATGGCTGCTGGGTATATATAATAGATCCACAGCATGAGAAAAGTTCAAAGCTCTAAAGAAAGGGAGACGTGAAATGAAGCTAAACTCAGGGGTAACTAAGTGAAATTGAATGGCCTGTTCATAGCGAGGAAGCCAGACTAAATGATCTAAATAATCTGGCCTTATAGCCTATGGATCATAGAGCTCCTATCTCTCCAGTTCCTCAAGAGGACCAGGATGTGTTCTACGAAGGAACTTAATAGATAGGAACTTATTAGAATCATAGAATATGAGGGTTCAAAGGGACTTCAGGAGATCATCTAGTCCACCCCCTTGCTCAAAGCAGGACCTATCCCAACTAAATTATCCCAGCCAGGGCTTTGTCAAGCCACACCTTAAAAACCTCTAAGGATGGAGATTCCACCAGCTCCCTAGGTAACCCATTCCAGTGCTTCATCACCCTCCTAGTGAAAAATATTTTCCTAATATCCAACCTAGACTTCCCCCACTGCAACTTGAGATCATTGTTCCTTGTTCTGTCATCTACTACCATTGAGAAC
>ML675623.1:266516-277297 GCA_007922155.1 Mesoclemmys tuberculata | reverse complement strand
ATGCCAACAGAAGGGCAATTTATGAGCATCTAACATTGAAGGATATTGCGTTGCCATTTTTAATTGTGTCCCCACATTTCCCTACTCGCACCATACCAAGGTCCCCAGACTTTGTAGCCCTGAGCTAGTGTGCCAACCCATTCGTTTTTCTGCTGACCAAGAGGAACAGCCATCGAGAGAGGCTGGAGGGTTGGGGAGGGTCTGTGCCCTCTGGCCATTCCTGGTTACAGCCTCTTTGATACCTTTGTGCCCAATGACAGGACTCTTCATCTCATTAGTTATGATGAGTGTTACAGGTCAGGGCAACTGCACCTGTATTGACCCTTCTCTGGTCCAATAAGGACATCCATGCTAGGCTCCAGGCTCCCCAAGCATCTCTTCCCTTGGACGGATACCTGTCTCCTTCTCTCTTCTGACTGGGATATTTCCAGGATGAACAGCTCCCTGCAATGGTTGTGTTATTCCCCAAAGACAGACAGTCTAAGCAAGTGGCTTCATCTCTCTCCTCAGAGACAGGAGACAGCGTAATTGCCAGCAGTTATAAATGACCACAGAGATCTTTCTCACCAAGCACTTTTATTATTAAGGTAAAAGCATATCAGAGAAAACATATTAAAAACAGTAGAAAAACCTCTGCACATTCTAGTAAGCTTACCAGAGATCACCCTGCCATTCCAACAAGTGCTGCAGTTGAAGATCAGTCCTTCAAACCCCAACCAAGGGTTTTTCCTGTGGTCACTGGTTCATCACAGCTTCTGCTCAGAACTAGCCCCCAAGTCTTACGGGGCCTCAGTGGGCTAAAGAGCTTCTGACCCTTCCATTAGGATTGGGGCCCCTCTTGGACCAGAGGGTCTGTCTGTTTGCTGGGTTAGAAAGGAGGCTCTGAGTCAGTTTTAACTCTGGCTGTTTAACCAAACATCCTAGCTGTGTCTGGTGGTCCCTGGAGAATACAGTCTGAACCAGCATGTCTGAGTTTCTCTTTGGAGTTGAGTGAATTTGCCTAACTACCCCCCACTAGGTAGGTTCCCAGGAACTAGAGACTAGTTTCTGGAGGACTGTGGTCCCCATCTACCATGGAAATACATACAATTCCTCAATACTGCATAAGCATGGCATTTTTAATACAAATTGTTGACCTGTTTTGTGTATTCTCTACCTTGCTGTAAATAGAATGATGCTATTGAAATATAACATTGACAGATAATATATCTTATTATTTTGGGCTACACTATTGATCCCTTTCTCTAGACTGTTGCTTCTCCATGTCTACAAGTTGCTGGGCTTCCAAACACAGTATGACTTTCTCTAGCTGCAGCTTCTCCTCCTATCCCAGTTGGCTTTTCATAACTGGTGCTGAAGGAGTAAATTCTGTTTGTGTGAAGGTTGGTTGCTCCCTCTGTCAACCTCTTCCCTGCTACCATCTAAGGAGCCATCACCAAGGTTCTCAGCGCAGTCTGGGCTCTATGCCAGTGACCTGGGTATCCCTTAAAGTTCTAGATAATGATTTCTTTTCTAGTCCTTGGAGTAAAGCAGGTATATCTGTCAATACCTTCTCTAGCGATGCCTTCATCAACTTCTGACAAAGGCATAGCTCACCATATATGAGAGACAAGGTAGGTACCTTTGATTGTCCTAGGACTAATATGGCCACACCAACACTGTCTCTTTCTATAGTCCAAGCAGCTGACTTTTCTTCAGCTGCTTATATCTTATCTTTCCTGTCTTTCTCTTTTCACTTTTCTTTTTCCCAAAAAAGATTGAGACAGTTTCTCTTTGCTTTTTACTTCTACAATATTTGCTTTTACTGCTCTTGACACTTACTGGAAACTCACTACTGCCATTACATCCCATGCATGCTGCCACTATATATGTCACTATGGGGATCTGCCCCCTTTGGAATCACATGGAGCCAGATTTAACACTCTCAGCTCCAGATTTAACCTGAAACCAGTATTCCTTTGTGGATTTTAGGGGGTTATCAGGCTTATCCTGGAAAACCTTCTGCAGATTCATAAAGACAATTCAAGAATTAAACAATTAACAGGAGGTGAGCCATTCAGTAATACTAACTATATCAGTATCTGTCCAACAAATAGATTCAACATCCAAAACTTATCACTTTCACTAAGCTTTACAAAGGGATATGTGACTAAAACAAGGAAGCTACTCAGAAAAGCCATAAGGTCAAAAAGTAAAGGAAATAAGAGCCTTGCATTTTAAAGAAATAAGAAAACAGTCTCATGCAACAAAAAGGAAGGTAAAAGATAACCAGTAAAAGCAAACTTGATTGAAGAGGTTAACCGAGCCAAGCAGAAATCCTTTGGAATTTGGAAATCTAACCTCAATTAAGCCAATAAACAGCAGGTAATGTCTAAGGGGGAACTTGGGAGGTGTAAGCTGCATTCTGAAGAGCGGTTAGGGTTAAAGTTAAAAGCTAAAAGAGAACTAATAACTATTCTTTACATATATCATAGAAGATTTGAGTTGGAAGGAACCTCAGGAGGTATCTAGTCCAACCTCCTGCTCAAAGCAGGACTAACCTCAGCTAAATCATCCCAGCCAGAGTTTTGTCAAGCCACAGCTTAAAAACCTCTAAAGATGGAGATTTCACCACCTCCCTAGGTAACCCATGCCAGAGCTTCACCACCCTCCTAGAGAAAAACTTTTTCCTAATATCCAACCTAGACTGCAACTTGAGACCATTGCTCCTTGTTCTGTCATCTACTACCATTGAGAACAGCCTACCTCCATCCTCCATGGAACTTCCTTTCAGATAGTTAAAGGCAGTTATCAAATCCCCCCTCATTCTTCTCTTCTGCAGACTAAAGAAGCCTAGTTCCCTCAGCCTCTCCTCATAAGTCTTGTGCTCCAGTCCCCTAATCATTTTTGTTGCCCTCCGCTAGACTCTCTCCAACTTGTCCACATCCTTTTTGTAGTGGGGGGGCCCAAAACTGGACACAATACTCCAAATGTGGCCTCACCAGTGCTGAATAGAGGGAATAATCACTTCCCGCGATCTGCTGGCAATGCTCCTACTAATGCAGCCCAATATGCCATTAGCCTTCTTGGCAACCAGGGCACACTGCTGACTCATATCCAACTTCTTATCCACTGCAACCCCCAGGTCCTTTTCTGCAGAACTGCTGCCTAGCTCGTCGGTCCCCAGTCTGTAGCTGTGCATGGGATTCTTCCATCCTAAGTGCAGGACTCTGCACTTGTCCTTGTTGAACCTCATCTGATTTCTTTTGGCCCAATCCTCCAATTAGTCTAGATCACTCTGTATCCTTTCCCTACCTTCCAGGTTATCTACCACTTCCCCTAACTTAGTGTCATCTGCAAACTTGCTGAGGGTGCAATATCAGAAACAGGAGGCCTGTGAATCAATCTGTGGATCACTAGGGCTAAAGGGAAAAATTAAAAAAGATGAGGCCATGCCTAAGAAATAAAGTGTAGCTACTTAAAGGTGTTTAGGTGCAGTGCCCAACTCCCATTGAAATAGTAGGATATATAGTAAGGGAGTAAGGCACCTTACTATCTTTTTGGATCTGGGCCTAAATGCTTTCTTTCCATCAGTCACTTCAGAGGATGTTAGGGAAATATCTCTCACTGATCTGCTCTCTTCTTTATATTATAAATATAAAAATGAAGGGCCATCAGAAATTGAGGTGTCACAAGAAGGGATTGAATAAATTAATAAATTGAAAAGAATAAATCCAAGGAAGTTCAAGAATGAAGTGGTTGAGCTGCTAAAAAATGATTTAATCTTGCATTGAAAACATCTACTATACTGGAAGGTTGAAAGGTAGCAAATGTTGTCCCTATATGTAAAATTACTCTAGAAGTGATCTGGTGGGTTACAGAGCAGATCTTATTAATGTCAGGATTAATGTACTGATTATTCATACATTGGTTTTCTATAAGATCACAGTCACCTGGACTAGAAGTTTGGCCTCAAAATGACTACAGGATCAGAATTAGCAGGGTGAGAATCCTCATTAGGAACATCTTTAGGTTTGGAGACTCTAGGGGCACTCGAGGAACAATGCCCACAGCTGAAGTTCTTAAAGTTCTCAACCTTCCTGTCATTAAAATCTTACTGAGCAGATAAACAATATAAAAACCACTACAATGTAACAGGAAAGAAAGGGGTGTCACAGCATGTCTGGCCCTACTTCTGGCATCACTTACATTGCCTGGTAGGAACCCTGAGGTGTCAACCCTCATTGTCATTCTCATCACCAGTGGTGGTCATCTTGGCCTCTCCTTCCCCTGAGACATGCAGGCCAGGATACAGCCTTTAGAGTGTGTTACACTGACACTCCCTCTACCATATGCATAATGGTTTCCATTTTCCCTTATCTGTACCTCCACACGCTGCTAATTTCAGGGTGCCTTGCTTTTCATAGGTTAACTCCTTAGTTCTTCTTACTTTCATTAACATTCCTCTTAATTTCATAGCATTAGACTGTATGCACCTCGTATTCATCCCTACCACCCTGTAATAATTTTTGTACAAAATATACTTTGTGAGGTATCATTTGAAAACTAATATCTTATTGGTCATTAATAGCATGGTGAAATGTGTTTAGCAAAATTATATGTAAAGTTATGAACATAAGCTGAAATTATGACTGAAATGTGTTTAACAGACAAGTCTGGGGAAGGGTAAACCTGTTTCTCAAAGATAAAAGACAAATTGATGCCTCTAGGCAGGAATCATCAAAGATCACTGGCAATCATTGGTCAAGCGGCCATTCTTTGACAGTGAAGATACAATTTGCTGGTAAGTATTGCCCTGATAAAATGTGGGGCAACATTGCATGTGAATTTATGAGACTCCCCTGTAGGATGTTATTAACAAATGGTCCAAACCCCACGGCCCTGCCCAAGCATAAGTCAGCAAACAAGTCTGTCCTAAACAAAGGAATGTGTGCTTGCCTTAATTTGCATTTAAGCAGTAAAGAGTCATCAAGCAGGAAGGTAAAACAAAGGAAGATCAACCAGGTGAAAAAACCCAGCAGGGAACATCCTTCCACATAGACTCTTTGACAACTGAAACTATAAAAAGGGAGGACAAACACCTAAAGGCACATCCTCCCACTCCTCAAGGAATCCATTTTAAGGCACTTGGAAGAGAGGAAGGTGATCAAAATGGATTCAACAAGAGAAAATCATGCCTGACCAACGTGATTGCTTTCTATGAAGAGGTGACTGACTCTGTGGATGTCGGGAAAGTAGTGGACGTGATAGATCTTGACTTTAGCAAAGCTTTTGATACAGTTTCCCATGGGATTCTTATCAGCAATTTAAAGAAGTATGGATTGGTTGGATGAATGGACTATAAAATGAATAGAGAATTGTCTAGATCACAGGGCTCAACGAGTAGTGATCAATGGCTCCATATCTAGCTGGCAGCTGGTCACAAGCGGAGTGCCCCAGGGGTCGGTCCTGGGGCCGGTTTTGTTCAACATCTTCATTAATGATCTGGAGGATGGGGTAGGTTGCATCCTCAGCAAGTTTGAATATGACACTAAGTTAGGGGGAGTGGTAGATACCCTGGAAGGTAGGGATAGGATACAGAAGGACCTAAACAAATTGGAGTATTGGACCAAAAGAAATCTGACCAGCAGTGTGCCCTGGTTGCCAAGAAGGCTAATACCATATTGGGCTGCATTAGTAGGAGCATTGCCAGCAGATCGAGGGACGTGATTATTCCACTCTATTCAACATTGGTGAAGGCACATTTGGAGTACTGTATCCAGTTTTGGGTCCCCCCCCACTACAAAAAGGATGTGGACAAGTTGGAGAGAGTCTAGTGGAGGGCAACAAAAATGATTAGGGGACTGGAGCACAAGACTTATGAAGAGAGTCTGAGGGAACTAGGCCTGTTTAGTCTGCAGAAGAGAAGAATGAGGGAGGATTTGATAGCAGCCTTTAACTACCTGAAAGGGAGTTCCAGGGAGGATGGAGCTAGGCTGTGCTCAGTGGTAGCAGATGACAGAACAAGGAGCAATGGTCTCAAGTTGCAGTGGGGGAGGTCTAGGTTGGACATTAGGAAAAAGTTTTTCACTAGGAGGGTGGTGAAGCACTGGAATGGGTTACCTAGGGAGGTGGTGGAATCTCCATCTTTAGAAGTTTTTAAGATGCAGCTTGACAAAGCCCTGGCTGGGATGATTTAGTTGAGGTTAATCCTTCTTTAAGTATGGGGTTGGACTAGATACCGCCTGAGGTCCCTCCCAACTCTAATATTCTATGATTTATTGGCTTCCTCATTATCTACAGCAGAGAATACAAAAGGAAACACCCTCTGGACTTTGGGGGCGTGGTCCTGTCCTGAAAAGTTCGGGCAGTAATCTGCTGGAGCATGTGGTGAAAAATTTTGTGTTGCAACTAAGATAATTGCCTAAGTTGAAACTAATAAACATTTTATCTTTATTTTTCTTGTAACCATTTCTCACTTTTATGCCTCATTACTTATGTTCACTTAAAGCTCTCTCTTTATAGTTCTTAATCTTGTTTTACTGTTTTATCCAATACAATGTGTTAAATTTGGAGTGTCTAGGTACTCTATTTAAAATAATAAAGTGGCATATTATTCCCTGAAAGGAATAATGGTTGTAATATATTTGTACTGTCTAAGAGAGGGCTGGGCTGTACAGGACTGGGGTTTGTCTTGGGGTAACTCTGCATATAACCAAGGCTGGTGAGAGCCAGTGTGTAGGTGGAAGGTTACAATTGCACACAGACATTCAGGGCGTGTCTTGCATGCCAGAAGGTTGTTTGTGAGCATCCCACAGTTACAAAACTTCTTATTGTCCTCAACTCTTGTGGCAGTAGCTGACTCCATGTTTCCCTTTGCTTCCCTTATCAATTTTCTATAATTCCTAACTTCTGATTTATATTCATTATCATTAGCTTCCTCTTCTTCCATTTGTTGTTTTAAATATTTTATGTTTTACAACTGCCTTCATTTCCCCTTTAAACCAGGTTGGTTTTTACTTGTACAGTCTTTTTCGATTCCAAGATTTTGGCTTTTTGGCTATCTAGTAAAGTGTTCTTAGAAGATTCCTGATATTGTTCATATTTTTCTGATTAAATATAATCATTATAATAAATATAATTATTATGAGTTATAGTAGTTAAGACTAACAAAAATGTTGGAAAGGATATAAAATCTCATGCTTCATGATTTAAACCAATCTCTAACTATTAGGGATTCGGATGAAGACATCATAGGAGAGGATTATCTCTTAATTAGCTCTGATCAGAATCAGTTTGGTAGAATATTTTCCACTTGAAAATGCATTTTCATCAAAAGTGAAATGCTTCCTGGAAATGTGTTGATTTTTAACTATACTGTTTCCAGAAAAATGTCAAAATGAATCTTTTGATTTTCTTGTCTCACTTTAATAATATTGAAACATTTCATTGCAATAAGGTAAAAGTATGTTATTTTAACTTTATGATTTTGATTTGTTTTGATACTATATTAAAATATTAATGTCAATATATTTTATTTAATATGTACTAGATTTAATATTTTATATTATAATGTTTTGACATGATCTAAATGAAACCATTCAAAATTATAGAAAAAAGTTGTAATATTTCCAAATTGAATTTTTTCAGAATTTCCATTCCAGGAACAATTTAGAATCTTCACGTTATGATCCAATTCAGAATGAAAACAACTTTAAAAATGTCAGAATTTCTCATGGTATGGAAATTCTATTTTCCAACAGGCAAGGTTTCTTCCTTCTTCCTCTGAACCATTTGTTTATGGTCACTGTCAGAGACAGGGCTGTGGACTAGATGCACCTTGGATCTGGTTCAGTCTATCAATTCCAATGTTACTACAAACCAGTACAGGTATTTTAACTTATTATTACACATTTAAATTGACATTTTGAGGACAAGCCACATTAATAAAAGCATAAACTGTGAAATGTCCTAATTTGGGCAAAAAGCAAATACATGTCAGTGCATTTACATTTTCCTTCTGATTTTTGCATCCTTACACAGGAACATGTGTAAGCAAATTAAAAAAGTAAAAACCAGTAAGTGAAAAGTGTTTTGCTGGAGAAAGAGAGGCTCAGTTTTTCTAAAGCTGAACAGAGCATTACACAGGAGCATTCTCTTGAAAAGAGGAACATTCTGGGGCAGCAAGTAGCCAAATCAGAGTTAAGTTATGCAACCCAGTTTTTGTTTATAGCTGAATTTGTCAGAATGATTGACCTGAAAGATGATTTGCCAGTCGAGGGTCTGTGATAGTGTTTGTGGTGTAAATTTCAGGTTGTTTGCTCAAGGAATTCCCAATAGACAGCTTCCACCAAAATAAACTGTCAGGATTCTCACCATCCTTGTTTTGCTGAGAAGTAGAGAAGAAATGTGGAGCAAGGATCTACATTAAATTTACTTCTCTGGAATGATCTCAGTGACAGCAAGTGTCCAACACCAAGATCAAGCTCCAAAGCCAAAAATTTAAAGTTTGATTTTGGGTCTACAAAGTGTCAGGTAGACCCAGTTGTTGATGGCTTTCTTGTAGATGACCTATGTGTTTGACTGCAGGTCACGTACACATTCCCATGCTAGCTTTACCCACCCTAGTATGGCTAAAAATAGCATTGTACATGTGGTGTCACAGGCTTCAGTGCAGGCAGTACAAGCACACTGGGGACCGGCTCACTTTCCTCTTCTGTCACACTTCAAATTACAGTACAGACATACCCAAAGACAGAGCATTCCTGTCATGCTAGAAGACCAAGTGCCAGCTCTTACCAAGACTCATAGACTCATAGGTCATAAGGGACCAATATGATCATCTAGTCTGACCTCCTGCACAAGGCAGGCCACAAAACCCTACCCATACACATTTATAACAACCCCGAACCCATGACTGAGTTATTGAAATCCTCAAAAGTGAGATTTGAAGACCTCAAGCTGCAGGGAATCCATCAGCAAGCGACCCATGCCCCACGCTGCAGAGGAAGGCGAAAAACCTCCGGGGCCTCTGCCAATTCGCCCCGGAGGAAAATTCCTTCCCGAAGACTTTAGGCCTCAGCTGAGGGCTGACAAATCCATGGCTGGAAACATCTGGAAATTTACAAGGTTAAAACTGGATACCTGCTTTAACCTTGTAAATAACTCTCATTTATTTTCTTAGTTAATAAATCTGTAGTTAATTCATTATAGGAGCCAGTGGGGGTGACAGCCATGATGATACAGCTCGCAGAGTGGCTGATGAGACAGACAGACAGAGTGGTTGTTGACAGGCTGCTTATTCTTCTAATTTTCCCCAAAAGTATTTTCTTTTTAAGAACCCCAAAAAGGAGCTTTGGGTGGAATAGTTCATCCTGTCTTTATTTTATCTTCCAGAGGCCTTTCTGACACCCCAATTTTGGCACACTGATTTCTGGTCCTGTGTTCCTCTTGTTTACCAGTCAAAATCTTAACTGTCCTTGAGTGACATAAGTGAAACCCTTTCTGTTTAAATTAATTCAGTCTTTCTGTCTCCTTCTTACAGCTTTCCTTAAACAACTTTAGATAGCATGTCACTGTGACAATTTATGAACTTTTACTCCCTTTGTACAGTTGAGCGCACAGTTCGGGTAAATCTGTACACCCAGTTATGGCAACAGTGTCTTAGCCTCCCCAACCTTCTTATACCAGCTGCCCATGCTAATATCAGTATAGTTTATTTCACTTCCTGAATCAGAATGAGCGCTTTTGTACCAATAGAACTGTGTCTAGACTAAAGAGTTTACCTGCTTTAAGAATACCAATATTGGTAAAGTAGCAACATTTTAAAGTTTAGAAACCCCTAAAAGACCACGATCATTTAAGTTATCAGAATAAATATTGAAAGGTGACAAGATTACAGTGGGGGAAAAAATTAGGTGCCAAATGGCTATTTAACCTGGTGTAGAATGGCATAACAAAGAACCAATGGCTGGAAGTTAAAAACAGGCAAACTGAATTAAAAACAAGGCACAAATTTTTAGCTATGACTACCCATTTTGAACTATGACTAACAGCTACTAAGAGAAGTAATGGATTCTCCCTCTCTTGATCTCTTCAAGTCAAGATATGTTCTAGCCAAACACAAGTTTGGATATTAGTAAATTGGGAAGCGTTCAGAGAAGAACCATGACAATGATTAAAGGATTGTAAAACATGTCTTAAGGTGATAGACACCAGGAGCACAATCTGTTTAGTTTAATAAAGACAAGGCTAAGATCACAATCTATAAGTACCTAATGAGGAACAGAATTTAGATAACGGGCTCTTTGGTTTAGTAGACAAAGATCTAACAAGATCCAATGGCTAGATATTGAAGTTAGACAAATTCAGACTGGAAATAATGTGCACATGTCTTAACAGTGAAGGTAATTAACCATCAGAAAAATTTACTGAAGTGTATGATGGATTCTCCATTATTGACAATTTTTAAATCATGATGGGATGTTTTTCTATATGATATGCTCTAGTTCAAACAGCAATTAATGCAGTGAAGTCTCATGGCCTCTGTTATGCAGAAGATCAGACTAGATGTTTAGAGTGGTCCCTTCTGGCCTCATAAAGTATGAATCTATGAGACTGACTGAGGAGCTGTGGTGAGGCTCTCTCCCTGAGGGACTTCTGAGAGCAGGGACCTCATAGTTTTAAAATGCAAAATGTCTTCTGTGTTGCCCAGCACTGCTGTTCTTCACCCTCCCTGCTGTCCTACAGAACAGATCTTCAGATTAACAGAACAGAGTTCAGATTAAACTGTCATCCTTCAG
>ML675623.1:255453-266116 GCA_007922155.1 Mesoclemmys tuberculata | reverse complement strand
GACATAAACCAATCTCTAATGGGGTTTCTTGTTCCTTCCTTTGTAGCAGCTGGTGCTGGCAAGGACCAGAGACACGACACTGGACTAGATGAAGCATTGGTGTGACTCAGTCTGGCAATTCCTATTTGGTACTATTATTCTGGACAGTGAAATTTAATTCTGAGTAATAAGAAAATGAATAAAGTATAAAAGTCAGGGAAGGTTTTCACTTTCTTTCACCAAGTATCCAGTAACAGGATAGGTTCACAAGTAACCTTTATGTTCAGCACTGCTGGACATTTGCCTTCTGCAGTTATATCATGCAAGTCTTTGCAAACAGGAATGAGAGAACCTGTCATTCAGATAGATTGTGACTGGGTCATGCAAATGCCAGTTGATAAACCAGGCTTGTCCCCACCCCTACTGAACAAATACCTTTGCTGTTTGGATGAAATGAAGAAAACATGGGGAAAATCATGAGGAAGCGGATGTAAGGAGTGAGGACAAAGGCCTGTTAACCCCTGTTAACCAGGACAAATATTAGTAAGAATCAAAGTACAGGTTAAATTTTAGGCCATGACTTTATTGTGTAAATTTTTGTTGGCCTTTGTCCAGAAAAAATGATTGAATGGAAACTGGAAGAAAGCTTGAAATATTGAAGCTGCTTCTGAGCACCCACTCCACTAGGAAATCCAATCATCCTGGATCGTTCTATAGTCTAAATGGGTTTAGTAATGTTGCTCATAAAAAAATGATTTGGGGGAATCTGAAGGATCAAAGATAGCTTTAGTGTGTTTCTGTTTTCCTATTTTTTTAAAGTGTTGTTTGTATTGCACCTAAGGGAGAACCTGAGCACATGGCGCTGGCTGCTCTACAAACAGAGCAATAGACCATCCCTGTCCTGATGAACTTGGGCCTAGATCAGCAGCGGTATTTAGGTGCCTAAGCTCACCATTTAAGCTCCACTGACATTCTCAGAACTACCTTTTAGCTTTCGCCTGACCCCATGGGTGCCTAAGGGTGAATGTGTTGGAATTCACAAGGCCCTCCAAGCACGGACTTCACCCCACAATTCAGAAGATGCTCTGAGCCCTAGCAGCCCTGAAGCCGGATTCTCAAATGAGACAGCGGGAAGCCTACCACATCAGTGGGGCCCAGTCCTGCAGCCAGGCTCTGAGCACACCTAACACCTCTCACATGCCAGACCCTGTGTCAGGAAGGTTAAATGAAGGCCCACAGTAGGTGAAGGGCAGCACAGCAGCCAGGAGTGAGCACGTAGGGCATATTCCAATGTGTGCCCCTAGTGATTAGACCATTCACCTGGGACGTGGGAGATTCAAGTGCAAATCCCTGCTGTGCCTGATTCAGACCAGGGACATGAATCCAGGCCTCCCACAGCCCAGGTGAGTGCTCTGACCACCAGGTGTTGGGTTTTCTGTTTGCTCTGTCTGTATCTTTGTGAAAAATGTCTAGCTGTCTCTGTTTCATCCAAAAGAGCAGGGGTTAGTGAAGCAGTTGACCTGGCTTAGGCCACTTACTCCATGAGGGTTCCCAGCTGAGAATCCTAAGTGGAGGGAAGTGTCTTTCTCTGGCCCATCTGCCTGGTGTAGCAAATCAGCTGCTCAGGTGCCCTCCCTTCTCTCTGCCCTTCTCTTTGGCATTTCCCATTGCTTAGCTCAGGAGGCTGAGTGGCTCTGCTCCCTTCTTTCCCCTCCTGTCAGCAACAGCTCCCTTCCCCCCTTTTTCCCTGCAACATTGTACATGGGAGGGGACATATGGGGGTGAAGATTTCTTGTATCTGCATGCCCCCCCAGCTTGGCAGGGGGATAAAGGACCCTGCTGCAGCCCCTGTAGACAACTGCTGACCAAGAGGACCTGGAGGGCAGATTTCTAGAAGAAGAGGGTGACCCTTGGAAGAAGGGAATCTGTCTGTATAAACTTATTAATTCTGGTGGATATTATCAAGTTATGCTGAAGTGTGACTATGAAACTGGTTATATCATGAATTCCTGTCTGTCTGTCACTTTGTCAAGCAGCAAACTTCGTTTTGAATGGGCATAAGCTTTTTGGGCAGGAATCCACTTTGCCAGATGTTGCATCCAACGCAGTGGGTTTCTGTGCATGAAAGCTTATACCCAAATACATTTGTTAGTCTTCAAGGTGCCACAGGACTCTCACTGTTTCATTTTGAATGTTTAGCCTTTTGCCTTCTCTGTTGTAGGTTTGCCTGTATGTTGGTCTGAACATCCCAAGCCTGGTGGCAAAAGAAGAACAAAAGAGACCCATTGATGTGAAGTGCTCTTCCATTGAAAAGGAATAGCTCTAAACAACAAAGTGGCTCACAGTCAAGAACTGGTAGGGGTTTCTGGTCATCTGGGGAGGCAGAACAGGATGTCACCTGATAGAGGGGACTAAAAGTTTTTAAAAGGGAGGAGCTGATCTATCTAGGCTCTATGGCAATTTTATCTTCAGCTCAAGAGGAGAGAAAAGTGACCCAACATGTAGGGGCCTGCGTGGGTCAGGGAACTCTGCCTGCCCACCTGGTCTGTCCAGGGAAAAGTGAGCTAGTTAGGGTGTTTGTTGTGTTCGGTATGATCTGTCCTCTCTTCTGCTTTATATAATTAAATAAAAAAGCTATTGTGTGAGACCCTGGGCAGTGTTGCTGTGTGTGGATCACCTGTTTTGTTCATCCTTTCTAAAGCAGCTGGCGCTGTCCGCTGTCGGAAGACAAGATTCTGGGCTAGATGGACCACTGGTCTGACCCAGTATGGCCAGTCTTATGTTACATACTTCACAACTGCGGACAGCCTCTGGAGAGAGTTAAACTGTAACCAAAAGCCTCACACCCTGCATAAGGGTGTTGTTAAGTGCAAGAAAGACTGAGACCAGAGGGCAGCCTGACAGTTCCAGTTCTCAGCATGGGGTGCTAGACAAAGGGTCTATACCCCAAGACTGTGCATAGGGCCCCTGAGGTGCAGCCATGGCTGAACTACATTCAAGCTCCAGAGGCTTCAAACAGCCAGGGATCCAGAGGTTTGGATTCCCCTCACAGCTGGCTGGTGGGTGGCCAGCACGGGGTGCCCAGACAGAGCATTGTTAGGACTGTTGTTACTGCTGCCAGATTGTTACAGCAGTTCAGTGCTTCTGTGTTTGGAGCTCTGATGTTACTAGCACTAACAGGCCGTGCAGCCTGCTAATTCAGCCAGACTTGGATATTACTCATAAAGAAAGGCCACAGGCCTGCTCCAGTGGTAAAGGCCCTCAGCTAGGTTTATTATGCTCATGCCCTGGCTCTGTGGTTACAGGTACACTGTAATGCATGTATTGCCGCGACAGTGATACCAGCCCAGTCAGCAACGGGGGTCTCTGCTGCTGCCGTGACTGGACAGAGGTGCCCCTCTTTTATATTTTGATACAGACAAGTTACGTATTACACTCCTGACATGGTTAGTTACCAACCCTACACCTTGTACCTGTTGGTTCAAACAAAGCTTCCTCCATCCATTATCCTCTCACCCCTTTCTTATCTTACTCAGAGTCAGTGTGTTCCTGTATTGTCTCACAGGAATGTCTTTATATGAATATCCAATACTTGGTACTTCTTAGGAGTGCCTGCGTTTTAGCAATGCTAGCCGTACCTTTGCCAAGTTCATGTATCAGACAGTGAACTTTAAAGCAAGTGTCTGCCTTATGACATCGCCTGGCTTTTGCTGACTTTGGTTCAGGCCTCAGGCCTTGCACCAGGCCCATGGTCCAGGCTCTCTGTACTACACTGGGTAAACTACCTAAATACTTGAACTTGATAAGTTTATGACTTATTATATGACAGGCTGTCTGTGGTACCAGGGGACTGGATTCGATGACCCAGGAAGTCCCTTCCAGTTCTATGTTCCTAAGAGCCCCAGGAGCTGCAGAAAGAGCAGAGGTGAGGTTGGGGTGGAGGCAAGTGGAATTGGCGTAGGGGGTTGGCGAGGGTGGGCGGATGTGGTGGCAGAATTGCTGGGAGACAGGGGGGCAGAACTGTATGATCTCTATGCTTTCACTAGGAGGGTGGTGAAGCCCTGGAATGGGTTACCTAGGGAGGTTTTTAAGCTGAGGCTTGACAAAACCCTCGCCGGGATGATTTAGCTGAGGTTAGTCCTGCTTTGAGTAGGGGGTTGGACTAGATACCTCCTGAGGTCCCTTCCATCTCTGATATTCTATGGTTCTATGGGGTGCTTGCTAAGCTGGACCAAACTGATGTGGGCAGAATCAATGGGTGGCTGGGGGGGGGGCACATATGGCGCAGATTTATTGGATTGTGTGCTGTAGGAAGGTGCTGTGGCCTTCCTTGGAGTCTGGGCCCAAGGAAGAGTCACAACGCCCCTGCTGGGCAGATCAGGCCCTACAGGCCAAACTGCCCAGCAACAGTGGGGCGGAGCCAAGGCGTAAGAGGAACTATAAAAGGCCAGTCTAGCAGCTTAGTAGGGAGGAAGCTGTTGCTGGAAGCAGATGTGTCTTCCCAGAGGCTGTGACCCAGGGGCTGCAACCCAGACCCAGCAGCTGTTTGGAGCAGCTGCCTCACGGAGCAAAGCCTGCCCGGATTGCTGGGCCCCAGTGACTGGAGAGGGCTGCTGAGCCCTAGTGATTGTGCGGGCCCTCCAGGCCCTAGTAGCAGGAATGAGCCACCTGAGACTCCTGGGTGGGAAATACCCCCCGAGGCCAGCCCTGACCTGGAGGAGCTGCCTGATGCGGGGACCCGGGAGCTGACGGAACCCTGTGGACCAGAGGAACCCCGGGGTCCTGCAGCAGCTGCCCTCCGCTGATGATGCGGAAGAATTCCCGGACCTGCCGACGGAGAGGGACCTGTGGGCCTGCCACGCGCAATGTACCCCCGCCACCCAGGGGAGACGGATGCCTGCAGGCACCAGGGACAGGGTGGGAGGAAGCGGCCCAGGGGCAGCTGAGTAGTAAGTGGCCGAGTCAGGGACTAAACCCCAGCAGCATGCTGCGGCTGGAGCCCCGCCGACTCCGTGGCGAATGGCTTTGCCACTGACAGGGCCCTGGGCTGGGACGCAGGGGAGTCGGGTGGGCCTGCGTCCCCCTTCCCTGACCACCCCAGGAGTGCTTGAGATCCTATGCATTGGCTAGCAGGGGATCCCGAGCTCTACTGGGCCTGCCTGCCTGTGAGGCCGGGGACAATAGACTGCTTGCTAGCCTGCCCTGCTGGGGCCGGAGCTAAAGACTTGTAAACAGGCACTGTTTATTCCCCTAAAGGAAGGTGCTGTGGCCTTCCTCGGAGCCTGGGCCTGAGGAAGGGTCGCAACACCCCAGCCGGACCGTGCCACTGGCTTACAGGGACATAATTAATGGCGGGACAGGAGGATGGGCAGATGTGAGGTAGCAGCTCCTGCAGTGCAGGCCCAAGTCACCTTAATATAACTGTCATACTCTCACACATGGGGTCAATCCGAAGTAAGGAGGCCACTGGTCTGGTATTATACCAGACAGTCGTCTTTTTGGCAGGTTTGTCCCCCATCCAGTACTGGGACCAAACTGGATGTCGTTTTGTCTGGTATCAGATGGGTGATGCCCCGCTGCCGTGACCGAGTACACACACGTGAGGTCAGGCTGACAAGGGCGGAGTGGTGTGCAATTGAAAATGGCATCCCTGTGTGGTGTGACCTTGCCCGCACCATGCATATGAGATCATGCTGGCGGGGCAGGGTCTCACTGACAGGAAAGGGTCCACGCTGTTCCTGGAAATGCCAGAATGCCAAAATCTGTTGATTTTTGGGGCCAATCTCAAGATTTCTGGGGGTTTGACTTATGATTTCTGAACCTTTGGAGTTGGCGTAGTGGAAAGGACAAAACACATGGACAGAGTGACAGGTGGCAAATGCCATGCTTGTGCCACAATTTGGTAGTTAACCCTTTACGTGCTTTGTTTGGAGGGCATTAGCGAGAATCATAGAATATTAGAGTTGGAAGGGACCTCAGGAGGTATCTAGTCCAACCCCTAAATGCAGTAGGGAGGGAGGGGGCTCTAGAAGGGAAGGGGGCGGGTGCAGGACAAGGGACAAGAGTGGGGAAGGAGGAGGGGAGCAGAGGGGTAGGTTGGGTGAGGCTAAGAGGAAGAATCTGTCAGGTCTGGGAGTGGTTGGAGTAAGCAGCCAATCAGCACTGGGGAGAAAATGTCCACTGCGAGGGCTGTGGAAAGCAGAGTGAGGACCTCACACTTGTGTGAGATCCCAGCCCTGCCAGGCTGCTGAGCCCAATGGAGAAGCTCTGGATTTCAGGGCTGACCCCTTCCTGGAGCTTTTTCCTTCCCCAAACCACACGGCTCTGGGGAGGCTCGGAGGGCTGCATGGATCCTAGCACCCCATGGATGGGGGTCCCCTGTGCACAGTTCTAGGTCTGGGCTCCTGGGTGCTGTGAGGAAGGGGTGGTCCCAGCAGGGCCCATCAGCTGCCCCCACCCTTCCCAATGCTGCAGTTAAATACTTTTCTCTAATGACACTTTTCTGTGTTCTTTGGATCAGTCCTCGAGGCTGGGAGATGCCACTGGCTCATCACCCACCCAGTCAAGGTAGTCCAGACAACTGCGTGGCTACATATCTGCTAGCTGCCCACTGACTGTTGTACTTGTCGCACAAACCCCTGCACACACAACAAAACTAAGTTTTCAAGTTTTAAAAACTTTATTTTTCTCTTCATTGCTGTTCCATGGGCTGGGGTGGTGGGGCAGGGGCAAGCCAGGTAAAGCTAGGTTGCCTAAAGGATATTTTAGATGCATTTGGACCTGCTCTGGATGGGCTGGACAGAGACTTGGGCACTCTCACACCTGCACTCGACCAATAGGCAAGTTAGAGCCAGTGTGCTAAGCTTTCAGAGCAGACAGTGAAGGGTAGGTAGAAGCATTGTAAGCTTGTACTGAGGGGACAAATTGCACCACTGTGGCTAAGACCTGTGCACACTAAGTATGCAAGGTTATGGTCACCCAGTGCAGGCTGCAGTAATGCTGTGAAACTGGCTCAGGGCAAGTGCAGTTGCACTAGTTTGATGTCAATGGCTGTGTGCTGCTGCAAGTCCAGCATAGGACAAAGTATTTTACAGGTTTGCCTGCAGGTTGAACTGCTGCTTGCTGCTCTGTTGGGTGACTTCAGCATCCATGCAGATAATTGGCTCAGAGCTCTTTAAATGCAATAATCTTTTTCAATATTTTACCAATTCTGTCCACTTGTTTAGCTTTACTGCCCTTGTACAGTTTTGTTTTGGTTATAGCTCATGGAGTCCAATATTTCAAACAAAAGTAAGTGTTCTCCAGCAAGTGGGTGACTCGCATGGACTAGTTGTGCATCTTAGTAACTGAATTCCATTCTTTTTCTTATTAGAACCTTACACAGCACTGGTGTAAGGGTCTACTATCACTCCAACACTGACCTTAACCACTGACCACACAAGGCCAGGCCCACCTTCTGCCGCATAAAACCTTCCCTCTCTGCCACATATTACTTTCAGGGCAGAGATTGGCATGTGGTTGGGTAACCCCTCTAAGATATCCTCCCCCATCGCCCTCTAACAATCAGAGAGGGTTCCGGCCCCATAAGACTTCCCTGGGAGGAGGAGTGACCATACAGAATAGCTATAGCACAAGTGTCTAGTCCAGAAACCCCAAACTCGGAGCTTAATCGTTGACTGGTTGGCAGCACTGCCCCTGGAAGGGCCCCACTGTGCGGAAGAGGCAAGCTTGTTTCAAGAGATTGTTTTGGAAATTGTGGAGACAATGAGAGGAAAGATGGCATCTGTTACCACCTCCTATGAGAACTACGCAATTCTCTTCTGTTCCGAGGGTGCTCGGAGACCTGCAAAGGAAGTGCTACATCAGCAACAGTTGCAAGGAGATGAGATTGGGGATAGGGAGACCCCTGGCCCAGCCCGGGCTGGATACACTGAAACCTAATAACAAGACCCATGCAATCATGAATCAGCCTGATGAGTGTGATGTCTGCCAGATGTCTGAACCTGTGGATGAAGGTGACCACAGCTGCTTGGACAAGGTGAACCGAGAAGACGCTGCTTGGGTAAAAAGAACATAAAAATAGGAAGTGACGAGGAGCGGTAATGGAGTAGGAACCAAACTGAGTTTGAATAAATCTAAAACAGGGGACCTACAGCTGTTTCTGGGCTGAAAATCTTTCAACAGTATGATCATGCTTTCCTAGCAGACACGGCGGCTTGGGACAGCGCAGCATCTGAAAGTCAAGATGAAACAGGCCCAACTTGAGTTTGCTCAACACTGAGGCAAATTGTTCAAGAGGACACCAAGGGTGATGGCTACATGGATTGAAGGAAGGCACTTGGCATAGAGCTAGATGAGCCTTTGCCGTGTCATGAGCATAAAAGGACTATGTGGTCTAATGTACGTGTTTCTGTTTGTTCTGTCCTTAACCGTAGTCTTAGGGAGAAAATATTTTAATATTGTGAGGATCATGTTATGGACTCCCCGGGCCAGCAGCATCATGATTGTGTGAGCTGGACTTCAGAGGCTATGAACTGCAAGCTCCAGGCCCTGTGTATTGACCTGTGCCTGGAAAGCTTAATAAACATGGTTATTGCCAGAGGTTATGCCATGCAATGTGTGTGCTTAACCCAAGGACATTTTGTTTAAGGGGCTGCCATGATAAATGCTGTGTCCAAGACCTTGTGCCAGAGAGCCCAAGACCCTAATAGTGTTTTAAAAGAATTTACCAGACTGAAGGATACCCACTTAAAGTAGGGTATTGATCACTTGGTCTGCACAAGTTACAGAACGCTTCCTAGAAAAAAGGCCATTTGTAAGAAATCTAAAAGGGTTAGAGAATTAGAGAATGATGAGGCGATAAACATGATACAAAATATAATAAAACTTGATATCTCTTGAAATGGTCTTTGTGTCTGTCTGTGTTTATGCTACAAGGCCAGGGAGCGCCTTAAATAAAATGAGCTTTGATGTGTCCCCAAAACTTGTCAGATCCAAGCTATCATGTTTTTTTTAAAAAAAAATAGACCTCTTTTACAACAAAATGTTGGAATATTTGTAAGAGAATCTGATGGAAAGAAAAACTGTTTAAAATAAAGCAAAAAATTATTGTGCTTTGTCTCAAACCATGTGCTTGAGAACAATACTTCTAACACAAACCCGTCCATATGACTTGGAATTCCTGCTTTACTCAATCTCTTTTTCAAATTGCCAGGGGATGAGGAGCTATTACTTTCAGCAATTGCTGAAAGTAGATGCCCCAAGTCCTTAATATTACAGCAGAGTAAGATGTTACAGCTTGCGAAAGGATCAGCAAACAGTTTGATGAAGTCAGATTTGGGCAATCAAGATGGCTCCAACAGACAGGGGCTGTGTTGTCTAATATTAATACCTTCTGGGTTTTGTAAAAATGCTATGGATCAAATTCTCTGGCAATTAAAAAAAAAAGTAATGAAAAGCTTAAATATTGATTATTTGCAAAAGCAACCCCAAGGTCTTTCCCAAAACTGAAATGGTGTAGAGGGTCCAAACCTCTACCATATCTAGAAAATGAGTATGTTATAAGAACAAACTCCTTCTTATCACACAATTAAAAGCTGTTTACTATTTAATATTGTAAGAATGGGCGTGAAAGGTCCATTTTATTTTAAAAAAACCCCAAAACTTAAAGCACAAAAGAAAAAGTTAAAAAACTAAGATATTCATTGACAGCTGCAAGTCAGGAGGGGGGATAGAGTAGCAGTCAGGATTGCTGTGTATGTTTATTCACTGTTCAAGAAGGCGTTGTAATGCTTTGTTTTTCAATTGAAATAGAAAAATATATTTTAACCAAAACTTAACTACAGACAGATTTTCACCCAGAGAGCACCAGAAGGGAATGTCCCGGGAAGGGTGCATAAATTCTATGTGTATTTATTAGTTTAGTGTGATAATGATCAAAATGGCATGTGAACAACAGATACTGAAGATTTGATTGAAACAAAGTATGCTAGTAAACCTGAGCTTTTGGAGACAGACAGACATACAATCCTTTGACAACATGTCTTTGGACATGCTCACTGCTGCTGGACTGTAAGACATCGTATGATGTTTATTTTATCGGTCTATCTATCTAATCTACCTTTTTTCTTTGTATAGACTTTTCTTATAAATATTGATACCTGTCTTTATTGTAGCCAGAGCTGCTTCAGACAGTTTAATTTAGAAAATCCCCCTGTAGAGGACTAGCCTCTCCTGCTGGGCCATGCATTAGCATCGGCGCCTCAGAGAAGGACTCTCAAATGGTGTCTGATATAGATGATAACTCTGATTGCTTTGTAGAGGAATCCCCAACCAACCCTGAAGATGCAGTTGTGGACCCCCAAACAGATGTGTATATGGAGCAAGTGAGAAGCTGGCATCATGAATTACCTAGACTTAGGGAAGTGTATCATGAGGAATTTTGTTTGGTCAACCCAGAGTGAATAAATTCAAGCCATCAGGTTGTGGAAGCCGTAGCCAGGGGAATACAGATAGTTCTTGACAACATTAATGATGGGTTATGCCTGGATGATTTTGTTCAATTACATTTAGAGAGCTGTAATTTAAACAGCCCTTTTCAGGAAGACAAAATAGGGATGACCTTTCTTCTGAAGATTCTGTTAGTTAAATTGGAAAAGATGGGGATGAATGTGAAAGTTGTAAG
>ML675623.1:239244-250453 GCA_007922155.1 Mesoclemmys tuberculata | reverse complement strand
TCATATTGGTCCCTTCTGACCTATGAGTCTATGAGTCTATGATTTCTTAATCAGTCCACCAATCTGCTGCAGAGCAATAGAGAGATACATTTTGATTACTCCTTGTCATGACAATTGTAAAAAACATGGGTTGAGTTGGTTGCAGAGTTTTAAATTCTATCCCCAATAGTTTAATAATCATCAATAAAAAGAGTCAATATTTAGGAGACCTGACTAACACTGGCAGTAATTTGTGTTTTGCAGGCAGCCTCTTGGCTGTCATGTCTGATGGGAACCATACCGCCTTTCCCCCCCCCCCAGGTGAAGAATTGTTAGACTGAGCAAGAAAGCTGCATGAGAAACTAGGTCAGTCAGATCAAAATATGATCCTGCTTAGTCACATAGCAGTGTTTGAAGATCATCTACAAGTTGGCATGCAAGGATTAAAGGTTGTAAAGGATATTTCCCACATTCCTGAACACTTTAAAAAACCAGAATTATGTGAGACCTGTGCTATGGTTTTAGCACTATGGCAGTGACAATGTGATACCTGGGGAGAAAGCAAAATTTCTAAACTAGTACTGGGACAACCAACTTAAGACATTTGATTTGTAGGAAGAGCTTTCATGTTATTGTTATCAGGATGCCAGAATTTTGAGATGGGCCTATTCTCTGCATACAGAAGAGATCATGAAAATGATAGAGATGGGAGATATTGTGGAGAAAGTCCTGATAAATTCCTAGAGGTAAAATTGTCTGTTGATCCTTTCCAGTACATAACACAGGCATCTATCTGCATGGGTATGTACAGGTTTATGTTTTTACAGCCCAACACCATTGCACTGCTCCCTCCAGACAGTTCCTGCAGACAGGCAAAGAAATTTGACTCCAGTTCTTCAGTGGCTTTTATATACCACACACAGAGAAAATATTTGGATACGGCTGCATTACAGGGTGGGGAATTACAGGTAGGACCCTACTTTCTGGACAGTTACAACATCAGTGAAGGGAAACACATGGCCTGGAACTTAATGGGTGTTTTTTCCATGGTCGTGTCACCCATTAGTGGGGAAAAGTGTAGAACCCTATGATGGAGTCAACTTTCAGGTTTCTTTATTACAAGACACAACTCAAGACTGATTATCTCAGAAGACAAGAGTATGTAGTCAGGACTCTCTGGGAGTATGAACAGAAGATGATAGAAACAGAGAGGGAACTTGCCTCCACCTCTGGGGCCTAAGGACACACTTTGGGGCGGGGGGGGGGATACTAATGTTATTTACTTACAATACAAGCCTAACCACCATGAAGAAATGCACTATTACAATTTTACCAATCGCTGTGTAAACAAAACCACTCCAAATCAGCTGTGACAAATTTGGTTCCCTCACAAATGATTTCGGAGTTGCGAAAGTTAAAGTGCATCCCCCCAGAAGGCCTTTTTTTCTCACTGTTACCTGTCAATGGGAGGCAAATATATGTTCCCACTATGCTGCACCTGGGTGGAAAATGAGCAGCAGAACACGTGCCTCCACAATGTGAAGGAGAGGGCCATTCCAGGGACTTAGCACACTCTGGAATTGACCATGACTATAGCAAGTAGGTATATGGTAGCAAAACTCTATGAAATCTGACGTCATCTCTGTCAGAAACAAGTGGCTTCAGGTATCCCAAATGGTGCATGGATGAAGAGAAACAAAATAAGTACGTTAATTCTTTGCACCTGAAAGAACGTGTGTGTTTATGCCAAGGTGAGATTGTGATGAACCCTGCAAAGTGCCAAATTGCAACATTGTTTTTAAAGTTTCCATGGGATCAGTTCAGCCAAAGAACAAATAGCAGCATTGTGAGACACACTGCCGAACTCTTTCAGAAAATATTTTCCTCCACTTAAGAGGTTTCATCCTGCAAGTTTATTGACGATGAAACTGCCCCTGTCTCTTGGAAGTATGCAAAAGAACACTGCACATAATAAATCCCTTTCTAGTCTGTTTAACCACCCTTTTTGCTGTCTTAGAACTATGCAACCTGCTAGACAGGTTGCAAAAGCGCTATCTGTATCATGACACAGACTCAGTGATAATTGTGATATGAAAGGGAGACTTCACCAGAGAAATCCCACCAGATCGACACATTTGTGTCAGCAGGTCCAAAAATATACAGGTACAAGCTGTGAGGAGGAAAGGCCTGTATGAAGGGCAAAGGGCTTACCCTGATTGTAGCAAACTGGCAAAAGATGAACCTTTGACAGTTTGAATGATCTAGTCCTGGACCATAGTGAGAAAATATGCCCAAAAAGACAGAGGCACAGCAGACCCTCCATCGTAAGGAACAAAAATGAAAGTCGATGCTAAGAAAACACAGAATGTCATTTACAAGAAGAGAGTCATCACAGAAGGGTTTAAAAGCCTGCCCTACAGCTTTTAAAAATAGTTTTGTGGTGGAAACACCCCTTTTCTGTCAGTCTTACAGGACCTAGCAACTGTGGGGAAAGTTACTTTAAAAAAATACATTGGATAATGCACAGCGAATGTTGTCTATTGTGCCTGAGATTATTATGTACAGTTACAGTTGCTGGCAACCTTTGTATAAAAATCTGCTTTGTTAATATCCTTTTATCAGTTACGTGGAGGAGTAGTCTGTTACTTTTAACACTCTCCAGTTGTTTCCTGCCAATAAAGAACATAAAGTCATAAAACTGAGAAAGTTTACCAAGTACGTGACTCACAGGAACCAGATCATTATGTATATAGGTTAGAACATATTTTATCAGAGAAAAATAAACTCGCACAATTAACCTAAACACAAAGTCCATAGTTCTGTTAAACCCCCCAGGGATAAATTACAAATTGCTACATCTGCTCAGCAAATGTACCCCAGCAAGGACCAGTTCTTCCTAGAAGCTTTTGCAGCTATTACCAAAATACCTTCTGAGCACCTGGGGGTGGATTTAAATGCTTTTACAACAAATATTTGAAGATTAAGAACTGTCTTTTCCCTCCAGACCTGCCACCAGTTTATACTTTGAAAAGAGCAACAGCTGGGTATCAGTTAGGCCCTTTTCTTTAACACCCAAGGCTGCTGATCAAAAACATGTCAAGCTACGTGAAGAGAAACCTGTCCCATTTAAAGTTACTTAGCAAATAACCCCCACAGCAAAGACAGTTCTGCTGTGTTCAGCCTCTGAGGATTTAGTAGCAGCCATCTAATAAATAGCACGCAATGCCAGGCCCACCAACAGCAATTTCTAGCCTCAGGACAGAACAGTCTCACCCCTCCTCTGCCCATGGCCATGCCCTCCTCCCATCCGCCCCCCACGCGGCCTGCTCGCCACCATCTCCCTCCTTCCCCTGCTTGCTCCCCCTCCTCTCTTCCACACACCTTCTTCCCTCAGGTGGTGATGACAGTTGGGGGGGTGGCGCAGGAGGGGAGTGACATGACACACAGCAGCAGGGGGCAAGCGGGGGAGGAGAGGC
Source organism: Mesoclemmys tuberculata (assembly GCA_007922155.1). NCBI lineage: Eukaryota > Metazoa > Chordata > Testudines > Chelidae > Mesoclemmys > Mesoclemmys tuberculata. Next base: position 246,998 of record ML675623.1, on the reverse strand, counting down.
AGGATGCAAGCAGCGAGCAATGGCAGGGAGGCCAAGGCGGCGGGAGTGACATGGGGAGCAAGGAGCATCGAGGCTGGGCAGGGCCGGGGGTGGAGTGTGAGCAGAGCTGTGGATGGAAGAGGCCAGGCCTTTTTACATTGTTGGGCCCCAAGGCAATTGCCCCCTTTGCCAACCCTGTTGGTGGGCCTGCTCTATGCCTTAAAAATAAATGTCCCTTTGACACAGAATCAGGTGTGTGCGCTGCAAATAGACACACCTTTATAAAAACTCTGTAATAAAAGGGCTGCTTTTAAAAGAAAGAAGCATCTGGTGAACCAGTCTGGGAGGTTTACCGGGACTCTGTTAAGTTTCACTATCCTTCTGATAATGGGTCTTTTGACTAATCAGAGTGTGTACCTGGTGCCTCGCCATAAGCTGGAACTATTAGGGCTCTTCCCAAGGTGAGGAAAATTCAGAACTGCAGTGACTTGCTAATGAGATTTTGTTCTCCAAATGACTGATTCATGAAAAGGCTAAACTTTATGCTGCTGTGCTTCAAAGATACCTGTTGTACGTGAGGCAGAGCAGTGTGGCTAAACAGAAGATAAGGCCGCTTCTACTGGAACAGGAATAGAGCATGGCTAGGAAAGCCACAGGGACACCAGAGAATTCTGACACTGTTGCACAGGAAGTGTTGGATAATGTGACTAGACATTATAAGAAAAATTCAGTAGTATTGCTAAATAAGCTAGGCCAGGATAGAAACTTTCTTCATGGAATTTGTGTACAAAGGCACAGTTGTTAATGGCTCTAACATGCTCGATTTAGTCAGGACTGTCACCCAGACACATTCTGTTCCTGGAAGATACACACCTAAAGGTAGCAATGTGTTTATGAAGTCCATGGCAGAGCTGACCATACCATCTTCTGTCATGGGCAATGGCACCAACAGAGATCTTTTGGAACATCTGAAGGTCTTTACCACTGTCAGAAGACAGGAGATTGGGCTAGATGGACCATTCATCAGACCTAGTATGGCCATTCTTATGTTCTGCAGAAACACCACCTTCACCCCCTTTTTTGCCTCCTTCTAAAAAGTGAAAACGAGCTAAAAGACCAGAGTGGCTCACTATGGAATGTTTTTCATGCTTCAAAAAAGTTATTTTAAAATGGTGTTAATCATAGAATCATAGACCCACAGGGTTAGAAGGGATCACACTGGTTTAACCCTATGCTAAGATGCAGATATTTTGTTTTAAATAAAATCATTTCTATACATTTCAAAAATATTAATATTGATTTGTGATTACTCTGTATTAGCATGTATAAAAAAGAACAAACAAAACACCAGATAGTGAGTGCCTTTAAACCCTGAAGGATGTGCTTTATTGAGAATTATGATTATGAAAGTCCTTGCAAAAAACACACGTCTGGACTTTTTGAAATATGTTTTGAACAGTCCTAAACGTGCCTGAGATTTTTTTTGTTTTTTATTTTTTTACAGAATTCATCAGCATTTACTCATTTTGTACTAAATTGTTAGAATACAGTTTTAAAAGCTGTTCAGAAATTAAACCCTGATATGGTGGTATAAGAAAAACACCAGTAGTGAAAGCTGCAGGTGACAGAGTTGCGGGGGCTTCTAAATGACTAGTGTGAAATACTTTTTGGTTAAGAAATTCAGAATGTTTCTAAGAAAGAAAATGCTGTTTGGGGGAGTGTCTGTACAAATGAAAAAATTCTCTGTGACTACACACCATCAGGTAGATTGCAATCCGGTGTTCACTTAGATGGTTGTTGGGGGAGGGAGGTTGACCCCTAAACTTAGGGGTCTCTGAGACAAACTGCCTCCTGGGAGCCAATTGCAAGGTAACACATCTAAGAAATAATTGTTCATGAATGTGTCTGTTGGTAAAATATATAATAGCTGTTCTGTGTCCATATTCACAGGTCGTTAGACAGGATGTTTCTCCTCTGATTTATCTCCATGACTTTGTCAAAAATCCCATAAACAATCATATTAACTGTGACCATCAAAGTCTTTGCAAAATGTAATTCTGTTCTCAGATTACTGATTTTAATCAGGGAATGGTGATCAGTGCATTTCTGGCCAGGTGATAGGTCAAAGGCAAATTTGGCAAACTGCTCTCGAGGGATTAACAGATTGAACTTTCACGTGCTTATCAATCATTTGTCCTAGATTCATGGATTCCCTCACATTGTTCCCAGCCTTGAAGTCTGGCTGTAGAAGTTTAGCTGGCATCTTTTCACCATCCACATAAAACCACAAAATTAATATTGTAATGTTTAAAGTGAAAGGTGTTTTCAGTGTAATTTCCACCAATGGCATCATAATCCACAAACCCAGGGAAAAGCAGTTTGGGTAACTGCCTCAAGAACAGGTTCTCCTGGTCACTGCCCATGCTGCATGCTGGGATGCTAAACGTTTTCATCCCCACACTGTCCAGGGGGTATTTAGCAGCAGTAATAAGCAAGATCTCTGCATGCCTAGACAGACATCAGGGCCACACATACTTTCTTCACAAAAAGGGATGCTGACATACCATCCGGTAGCTTAAAGACTTTGGCCGTGCTGCCCTTAAGCAGAAGGAATCTTTATTGAATGTCCATTTAATTTTCACATCCACACTGCTCAACAAAACTTTTTCTTGAAAAAACAGGTCATGGTGTAGATACCCCAACAGCGCTACTCCTACTTGCCAGATCTGCCCACCTCACAAGCTTTGATTTTCACCATCCAGCGCTATTGTTTCATGTTGTCTGGGAGTGTTTGTAAAACAGACCAGCAGTAAATTGTGTGGCAAGGGTGTTGTCACTGTAACTAAAGAAATTACGGTTCTATAAAGGTCCTGTACAGGTAATAGTTTTTGTTCTGGCTTATTAGGCAGTTTCCCAGCGTGACATTCAACTGACTGAATACAGAGGCCCCAGGGTAATTCACTAGACCCTTCTCCCCCAACACCCTTTTGAGGTTGGTTCTGGCTTCTTTCACAATTTTACAACAAAAGTACAGCAGCATGTTATTTAAACTATATTATCTATGCCATTCCCAGGTATAAAAATGTTGAGTGAGCATCCTCCATAAAGGCTGATAGAAGTGGTACCTCAATGCAGATGCTTTTCTCAATGCTACTCTGCATGGGGGTTATTTGGAACAAGTTTAGTTCGGATTTGGTGCACTCTTCAGACCTATTGTGTTGATCAAAAGCTATGCTGATTAAAATCTCTCTCTTTTACCAGGTGGAGAATGTCTTTTCTTTCTCCCAGGTTTCCTTGTGGTCTTTCACTTATAGCTGGACCACTTTGTCAAAGACCTTTTTTTTAGAGTTCTGGGTGTCTTGTGCGTCATGGATATGGTGTATTTCTCTGTCTCTTACATCTTCCTCTTTTAACATACATCACTCCTGATCTGTCCTGTGATGTTGGGTTACCCTCTTTATCCAGAACATCTCAGGCAACATGGCCTACTACAGCTTTGGCTATGTTTTTTTGGCTGTTTTTACATGGGGATTTAATAATTGCTAATCTCCTTCTCAAAAGAGGTAAGGCTATTTGAAAGAGGCTAAGGAATATTCACCCAATGTCAGCCCGTACATCACCAGGGCCCCATGCAATCCAGAAAGACCATATCCATACAAAGCCTGGGCTTTGTAATAGTTTCTGTATATGGTTGATCTCCATAATTTTTTAGGATCACTATAGTGTTTTGCTTTTGTAACCCACTTCTTTTTCTGGGTTACTTGGGAACAGGCAACACTCACAGGTGTGCAAGGGTGTCTAAAGTTGCTGACAACAAAAGGAGATCCTGAGTATCCTAGTGATGATGTAGGATAGGTGGGAATCCTCTATCCACTCCTCTGCTGCAGTCCCTTTACTTCTAAAGGAATTTAAAATTGGAGGTACCTCCACCTGTCTGGCCCCTGCACACGCTCAATAGTGGGCCTTTGGAGCTTCCAGGACTAAACATAGTCTAATAATGATAATAATCTGAGACATAGATCTAACTCCACAATTACAATTATGCAAACTAAACATCCAATATACTTAAATTAGACTTAACACACTTTACTTAACAAATTTTTACAATTTTTTTACAAAACCTTCTTTTACAAATTTTTACAAAACCTTCTTTTACAAATTTTTACAAAACCTTCTTTTACAAGCCCTGTGCAAACCAAAAAGGTATTCACACCACCTTCATTGCAGGCCCACCTCAGTCAGCCCTGGGCTCAGTCCCTGCCCTGGCTTGGGCAATGCCACCAACCTCTGAAGCTCCCTGCTCGATCAAAACTCCAGCAGGCTCCCAGCAGCACCTTTGGGACCCTGCAACAGCCAGCAGCAGTCAGTCAGCAGCTTCCAGCCTCGGCTGCACTCCACCCCAGCACCAAAATGGAGCCCCCCACATGCTTTTTTCTCACTCTCTGGAAAGGGAAAAGTCTCTCTCTTTTTTCCATAAGGCATCATGGGAGTTGTAGTCTCCCAGGGTCTTCCTAACTGTAAAACTCCCAATTAAGTTCCAATGCCCCAGAAATACAGGGTGCCTACACTTTTAAAAACGCCTCTCTGGCAACACAGGTGCAGCTTGATTATCACCTGGCCAAAGAAAATGAGACGTGTCTGTTCTGGTCGGTCTTTGTTTGAGTGCAGGTGATGTCAGCATGGTGTTTACTGACAGGGATGTAATGTAACTTGTTAAGAGTGATGGCAAAAAACTCATTGTTCCTTTCTCAGATAGGGACATAGCATAACAGGGACATTGAAAGTCCCCTTCAAGCTGTTCTACAATGTCCATGTAGACATTTAACAAGGAGTTAAATCTCCCTGTAATATCTACTGAGTAGGAACTTTTTTTAACACTGCTCTTGGGGGCCAGTTCCAAAATGTTAGCTAGCTCTCCACCAGTAGGAAATGCATTAACAACTTCAGAGGATTTAAGTCTAACTTTTCTACTCACGGGGTCATAAATTCATGACCTGAACGACTAGCCACAGTATTGTTCGTATGATTCAGTAATCCAGATATAGTTGAATAATAGCCTTGTGGTAGGTTGAAACTCCATTTCTTATCTCCATAGTTGATTACAAAAGGGTTGTCTTCAGTGATATTGTTCCAACTGTGCAGGTGTTGTATTTCTACTAACCCTGCTTCCCAAACTTCAGGAGATCCAAGGGTTTAACAAGCTGTAGTGTAAAGTTTGAGCTGGTGTTTTGGGAAAAAAATAACCAAAGCCGGCACTACTGGGCAAAGTGATATACCCCCCCCCACCTTTCATCACACACACACTCTTTTTTTTTTCTTTTTGCAGAAGTAATTGTTTTCTTTCAGGTCTAAATGCCACAGATTGAGAAGCTTCCACCCAACTGTTAAAATTTTCAGGCCACCCCAATGATTGTACCACTAGCTGCTTTTTTTCTCCCCTTTCCTTTCTCAGTTAGAATTTTTTCAATCCTATACATTCTGTCCTGTCAGGGGTTAACCTTCTGTAATTCTTCAGGGTAAAAAGATCCATTAGTTGTCTCACTCCTGTAATCTATTAATCAGTATATAGGTCCCTGGCCCTTGGTTAAGGCTTCATTCACTATGAATATTTTGCCAGTGAAAGTTTGTTCATAACCGTTTTCAAAAGCTCTTCTGCTTTTATGGGCCACCTTTTCTAAAAGGGGCAACAACCTGCTTTATTTATAAACTCCAGTAGCACATAATGATATAGTGAATAGTGTTGTGGGATGTAAAATATTTCCATATCTTAAGTTGTGTTAAGCTGCTCCACAAACCCTGCTTTGAATTCATTATTAGTAACAAAATGGTGAACATTATGTTGTTTTAACAATTTGCTTAAAGGTTTGCTTAAAAATTCTTTTCCCTGATCAGTTTATAATTTTTGAGGCCGACAACCTTCACCTTTAACAGATCCTCCAGTGTAGATATGACTGTAAGTTGTAATGTTTTTCATTAATAAAAGTATGGAGGTGACATGTTCCCAATGACAAATTTAAGAACATAAGAATATAAGAAAGGCCATACTGGGGCAGACCAATGGTCCAGCTAGCCCAGTAGTCTGTCTTCCCACAGTGGCCAGTGCCAGATGTTTCAGACAGCAAGAACATAATACAGCAATTATTGAATGTTCAACCCTCTGTCATCCAGTCCCAGCTTCTGGCAGTCAGAGTTTTAGGACAGAACATGGGGTGGCATCCCTGATCATCTTGGCTAATAGCAATTAATGGACCTATCATCCATGAACTTATCTATTTCTTTTCTGAGGCCAGTTATACTTTTGGTTTTCACAACCATGGCAATGGCAATGAGTTCCATAGGTTGACGTTACATTGTGTGAATCAGTACTTCCTGAAGTTTGTTTAAACCTGCTGCCTATTAATGTAATGGAGTGACACCTCACCTTCCCCCAGCTGCACCACTGGCCGGGCCGGAAGAGCGCAGGACCCACGAGGGCGGAGAACATCTACCTGCCCCCCCCCACCTTACCCTGTTACAGTATATATATACACATATATTTGGATTATTTTTTTCCAATGCATATTAATTTTCACTTACCAATATTGAATTTCCTCTGCCATTTTGTTGTCCAGTTCTCCAGTTTTGTGAAAGCCCTCTGTAACTCCTTACAGTTTGCTTTGGACTTAACTATCTTCAATAATTTTGTATCATCTGCAAATTTTGCCACTTCACTATTCATCCCCCTTTCCAGATCATTAATGAAGATGTTGAACAGCACATATCCCTGTTGTAGGCATAGATCTTGCTGGGTCTGAGTAAACTTGCATATAGTTTGATTTGAGGGCAAAGTTAAACTGTCAACGAGGGTGTGACAGGCTGTATGCTGGTGATGGTGCCTTCAGGCTAGTTAAACTGAATTGGGACATTGTGAATGGATAAGACTGAAATGCATACAAAGTGAGGGCAGCAACTAGTCTGGTCCTTTATCTGTATTATGTCCAGACCAATTAGATTCAAGAGGTATAGATGTTAGTAGCTACAAAAAATAAATATAAACTGCATAGTGTGTGAAATGATTTGGAATTGTGGTATCACCCTGTACCTAAACCCCTTGTGCCTGGGCCTCGCCAGCATGGGCATAGAGCTGTTGCCTACTGACCTGGTAGCTAGGCCCATACAAAGTCACCCGAAAGATGGGCCCCATGCCAGCATGAGATCCATGTAAACCTGCTGAAACCTCAGTGCGAATGGGAAGCCCTTATGATTGCACCCTACCCCCAGGAACTGGAACTAGGGCTGAGACTCCAGGACCTAGATGATCTCCAGGGACCTGTACTTGGTGACACCTCACCAAGAGACAACTGAAGCAGGCCTGGCACCTTCTGAAGACCTTTCCCAAGACCTTCATGGTGATGCTGGGTCGGACCACCCTAGATCACCATCAGATCCAGAAGAATCCCAGGGAGGTGGGACTCAAACCCTCCTGCGGCACCTGCGGGAGGCCATTGACCACAAGGACTAAACTATGCTGGACCTTGGGGTGATTGAGCCCTCAACCAGTGAGTGGTGCAGCCTCATGGTCCTGGTCTCCAAGCCAGACAGGTCCTGATGGTTCTGCATCGATTTTCGGAGGGTCAATCTCATATCCAGGTTTGATGCCTACCCCATGCCATGGGTTGAAAAGCTCCTTGAGCACCTCAGGGAGGCCCAGTACATCTCGAACCTCAACTTGACAAAGCGGTACTGGCAGATCTGTCAGGCTGGAAGGAGGTTACTAGCGGAGTCCCTCAAGGATC
>ML675623.1:195053-238844 GCA_007922155.1 Mesoclemmys tuberculata | reverse complement strand
TTGGTCCCTTCTGACCTATGAGTCTATGAGTCTATGAGATCCCCATGGAACCAGGGTCCAAGGAAAAGACAGCCTTTGACACCCCCAAAGGGCTCTATCAATTCACCCAGATGCCCTTTGGTCTAGAGATGGCCACTGCAACCTTTCAGCATCTGATGGACTGACTCCTGCAGCCCCACATGAAATATACAGCTGCTTACCTGGAAGATGTGGTCAGATACAGTCATCATAGGGAGGACCACCTCAACCATGTTGTGGCCATACTGAAAACCCTTCGGGAAGCTGGCCTGATGGCCAATCTGAAGAAGTGCCATATTGGGTGGCGGAAAACCGCTACCTCGGTTCCACCCTGGGACAAGGAGTGGTATGACCCCTCGTCAGGAAGGTACAGGCTATCCAGGAACAACCTGCCCCAGCCAGAAAGCAACAAATTAGGTAATTTCTGGGGCTGGTGAGATACTAGCAGTGCTTCATCCCTGACTTCACCATCATCATGGCCCCCTTGACGAACCTGTTGACCAAGGCCCAGCTGGTGTGCGTATGATGGACCCCTCTGCGCAAGAGGGTGTTTAGAGCCCTAAAAAAGGTACTCTGTTGGGAGCCCGTACTATACAGCCTGGACTTCAGTCAGGGCGTCGTTGTCCAAACGGACACTTCACCATGGGCCTGGGTGTGATCCTATCCCAGGATATTGACATGGAGGAACATCCCGTGCTGTACATAAGCTGAAGTTATTCCCCAGAGAGCAAAGATACTCCATGGTTGCAAAGGAGGCACTGGCTGTGAAGTGGGTGGTGAAGGCGCTGCACTACTACCTCCTTGGCAGTCCCTTTGTAATGGTGACCGACCATGCAGCCCTAAAATGGCTGCACAGATGAAGGACACAAATGCCTGCCTAATGTGCTAGTATCTGGTGCTGCAGCCCTTTGCCTTTACAGTATGGCATCAGGCTGGTTGGCAGCAAGCGAATGCAGATGCGCTGTCATACCTTCGAGAAGCAGACCAGCCCAGCCCCAAAGACTGGGGGCTGGACTTGAGGGGGGGAGGTGTAGACGGGAGGTGTAACCGCCCTCAGAGATTGACGGTGAGGGAGAGCCAAACCCCCTCGTGGGGGGCGGAGGGTAGCACAGTAGTACAATCCCATCTGACTGGAAACAGGAGGGGCAGGAAGTATAAAAGGCAGGCCTTCCTGCTCAGTAACGGGATGGCGGCTGAGGGAGAAGGACGTCTCTCCCTTGGTGCCAGGGCCTGGGCCTGGGCCTGGACCAGACTGTTACCCCAAGGAGATGCTGCCGGAGCTGCCAACTGCCTGGGGCCCTGAGGACCTGGAGGAGCTACCTGAGCCCAGCAAACTAGAGGAGACCGCAGGACCCTGCGACCTGGAGGAGCTGCCCTCCGTGCACAGCTCCAAAGTGTTCCTGGACCTGCCATCAAGTGATGAGGCCGAGAGATTCTGGAACTTCCCTCAGGCAGAGAATCCCAAGGTAATGGGGAGGGACTCAAAGGACCAGGTACTCTAGGAAAAGGGGGAAAAGAAGAAGCCAAGGGGAGCCAGACATCCGTATGGCTGCATTATGGCTTGTAGCTGAGTCAGTGCGTTTAGGCTGCAGCCCCACTGATGCAGTGACAGGACAACCCGTCACTGCCAGGGCCCTGGGCTGGGACGCAGTGGAGTTGGGTGGGCCTGCATCGCCCTCCCCACTCCTTAACCTGACCTAGGGGTGGTTGCCCACTAAGGGCCAGATCCTGTTTCCTACTGCCTGCCCCACCCTTTCTAAGGGCCAAGCTTTGGGCTGTTTCTTCACCCATCCATGGGCTTGAGACTGTTTCCCCACTGTTTACCTCACCCTGCCTAAGGGCCAGGGCTTTGGGACTGTTTGCTTGCCCTTCTGGGGGCCAGAGATGGTTTCCCTGCTGCCTGCCCTGTCCTAAGGGCCAGGGCTTTGGACTGTTTACTCACCCTCCTGAGGGCTAGAGACTGCTTCACTTTCATTTGGCCTGCCCTGCTTAAGGGCCAGGCCCTGGAACTGGGGGCTCGCCCTACTAATGGCTGGAGAATGTCCCCTTTCTGTTAGAATTCCTCACATAGCACTGCCGCTGGGAGGTGTGGCCTTCCTTAGAGATTGACAGCAAGGGAGTGCTACCAGCCATGCCCACACCACGGGACCTTTACACTAACCCTTGGAGTCATCAGGTTCAAAGAATACCAGGTTCTGAGGTTACGGGATCCTTGGCTTTGTTCTGATATATTGCCAACTTATCTATAACCTCTGTAAAATACAATTCAGAAACCTTGGTTTTTGTATATGTTGCATTTTCAACCAAATTTCAATGAGAAAGATTAAACACAACAAGTATTTGCATAAATTGTACATTATTAAGCAAAGTCGCAGGTACTGAAGTAGCAGTTAAGCTACTTGGTGATCCAGGTGTAGTCAATGTGTGTGGTACTGTACTTGGAGGTGGGTTACCACTCCATGAGATGATCATGATAAGCAGATTGGCTGATCCAATGCTATATCAGGTTCTGGAGGTGTTACAGTTAAGAAAAATTGTCCTGCATACACGGGGATGAGGACTTTAATGATGAAGTATTAATCACATATCTAAATGCGTGACCTTTAGAATGCTCGGTGTTTGCAGCACACCTCTGAAACTACTCCACACAATTTCAGAGGAAGTGGAGCTGCTCTGTTTCCTGTATACTAAAGGTCTTTGACTTGTGTTGTCATATTCTCCTGGAAAAAGAGTGATCCCTCTGTGATCCCTACTAATGGTTTCAGCAGGAAGTAGAGATGGACTCTTGCATTCACTACCTGCCCCAGGCAATCCCACAGGGTCAGGATCAGCAACATGGCATCTTATGTGGTGTCAATTTTTTGTCGAGGGAAGGTGTTAGGGTATAAATATATAATTTACGTTTGTGTAATTGTTTAGCCCTGTGTATCTGCCTGAGCTGGTATTCTGGGCCTGCTTTGGGGGCCTGTGTGCCTGCCGAAAAGCTAAAGTCTCTGAGATACATGTTAGCAAAAAACAAAGACATAATGTGTTCCTTTTACCTGCTCTCAATTAGATGGGTTTCCTTTATTACTGTGGAAAAGATATGAAACATAGTTAAAATGTTTCAAGATGTAGTGAAGGTGTGATATATGAAAGCACAAATGAGGGAAAGCTCTAACTCCTCTTCAAGACAGATGCCAGAGCAAGGCCAAGCAACTGGCTGGAAAAGTAAGGGAAGTGTTAAAAAGAAACATAAACATAGGGCTATAAACCATAGACCATGGCCAAAATGTGACTTGTGACCTGTCCGTGCCTAGAGTAGACCACCTGAAAATGCCAAGGTCAGGGCAGACTGCAAAAGGAGAGCAGATTCTCCCAGCACTGGTGGGTGACACTGAAGTCAGACTTCCCAACCAGCCACAAACAGTGCTTCTGATTCCCCCACACTGGTTATCAAGAAATAAACATAAAAATATACACAGTCCTCTTTACTGCATTTCAGTCTCTGGCTCCCAATCAGCCACCAGGTCCAGTAAAGAGACCAGTTATTTAAAACTCTATGCTCTTTACCAAAAGGGTTCTCTTGACCCCAAAGGGTCAGCCACAGTACCAGATCAATATAAGTTTGGATCTTACCCAAAATACCACACTGCCAGCCAATCCTTTAGTAACTAAAACTAAAGGTTTATTGTAAAAGGAAAGAAACAAACTATAAGAGAAATGTTAAATGATTAAAGCAATCACAAACAACACTCACTGCTTCTCCAGAATCCGTTCCTTCACAAGGAGGCTGTCAGGCCTCAAGGAAAGTTTTGTGCCATTGCAACTGGACAGTTGTGGTTGTCCTTTGGTGTTACCTTTGGTTAGAGGCCGCCAATTAAGTATTCTAATTGACACCAGAGCATCCATTTCTCTTTTGCACTCAGTTAACCCTTCTGTGTTTTTCTTTTCTTCTAGTAAGCCTTTAGTTTTGGAAGCCTTTGCTAGTAATTTTATATCTTCTACTCTTTATTTCCCACTGCCTCTGATTATAAGACTAATGCAATGAATGCATAGGTTTGCACTCACTTATTTGCCTGAAGCCCAAAATATATTGGTTCTGATTTTATGGTTCAACATGCGTGCATAGTTGATCACATTAATTTCTTCTTGTGTGCTTATACTGGTGGTTTCTGTGTAACTAATCCAATTAGCAAACCTTTTGATACGCTCTCCCACAGTATTCTTATCAGCAAGTTAAAGAAGTATGGGTTGGATGTAAGATGGATAGAAAGCTGGCTAGATCATCAGGCTCAATGTGTAGCGATCATGCTCCATGTCTAGTTGGCAGCCGATAACAAGTGGAGTGCCCCAGGGGTCAGTGCTGGTGCCAGTTTTGTTTAACATCTTCATTAATGATCTGGAGGATGGGGTGGATTGCACCCTCAGCGACTTTGTAGAAGACACTAAGCTAGGGGTAGTGATAGATACCCTGGAAGGTATGGATAGGATACAGAGTGAGCTAGACAAATTGGAGGACTGCACCAAAAAAATCTAATGAGGTTCAACAAGGACAAGTGCAGTGTCCTGAATTTAGGACGAAATAATCCCATGCACTGCTACAAACTGGGGACCTACTGGCTAGGCAGCAGTTCTGCAGAAATGGACCTGGGGGTTACAGAGGACAAGAAGCTGGATAAGAGTCAACGGTGTGCCCTTATTTCCAAGAAGGGTAATGGCATATTGGGCTGCATTAGTAGGAGCATTGCCAACAGATCAAGGGAAGTGCTTATTCCCCTTTATTCGGCACTGGTGAGGCCACATTTGGGGTACTGTGTCCAGTTTTGGGCCCCCCACTGCAGGAAGGAAGTGGACAAATTGTAGAGAATCCAGAGGAGGACAACAAAAATGATTAGGGGGATGGAGCACAAGACTTATGAGGAGAGGCTGAGGGAGCTAGTCTTATTTAGCCTGCAGAAGAGAAGAATGAGGGGGGATTTGATAGCAGCCTTTACCTACCTGAAAGGGGGTTCCAGGGAGGATGGGGTTAAGCTGTTCTCAGTGGTGGCAGATGACAGAACTAGGAGCAATGGTCTCAAGTTGCAGTGGGGGAGGTCTAGGTTGGACATTAGGAAAAACTTTTTCAGTAGGATGGTGTGAAGCACTGGAATGGGTCACCTAGGGAGGTGGTGGAATCTCCATCCTTAGAGATTTTTAAGGCTTGGCTTTACAAAGCCTTAGCTGGGATGATTTAGTCAAGGTTAGTGCTGCCTTGGGCAGGGGGATGGACTAAATGATCTCCTGAGGTCCCTTCCAACCCTCATCTGCTATGAGTCTATGATTCAATTTCTCTTTCTGATTCCCATGCAATTGCTGTGAGCAAAAAGCCTGAAGAATATAACTTGTCAGCAATTTATGAGACTCACCCTTTCACTGATATTCTGGAACCTTTAGTGGAAGCCAATGCTTCAGATTTTGCTCAACATAAACGAGATTGTGGCAGGTTGGCAGTTACTGTAATGTTTGCAGAGCCAGATCCACTCCCTCAGTGCTAATATTGCGAATGAACCAGAACCATTTGCTGCTCTCTCTCAAGAAATCTCTGACAAAAAAGGCCTATTGCTGAGGTCTCTAAAGTACTCTTACTCATGGAACCCACGTTTTGTGTGTGTGACTGTAACTTGCCAGCTACTTATTGGGCAATCAAAGATTTTACCTTTTTAACTGATCTCTCTCCCGTAATTTTACATGCAATACTCACACCTTCTATTTTTCTTCCTTCTGATCGGGTTAAGGATAGACTGGTCTCTAACACGGATTAGCTCACTGGTCGTGGCTGTTACAGGACAATGACATAACTGCCTGCCTTTTCTTCGCACCTTTACGGCTCCCTTTTGCAGTTTTGTATGATGGTATCCTCATGACTGGCCAACGCTGACACATCTTTTGTCTCTGCACCAGTGTTTCAAGCCATGACCTCTTTTCTCTGACACACCTTCATTGCTGCGCATTTTCACAGATGGATCAAGTTTCTACAAAGATGGGAAACCTTTTACTGGTTCTGGCCTTTATGGTCTTTCTTCATCTGATTCTCCTCTTTCTTTTTCTTTGTCATGTACACCCCACTCAGCCCCGTATGCTTAACTTGCTGCTGTGGCATGTGCATTGGAACATTTTGCTTCCTTTAAGATCATCTGTGAATAAAATCGCTCTTACTGTAAATTAGAAAAATATTGATAAGATTCATCATGCTAATCAGCTTAAGTTGTTTGAGGGAAAATCCCTTCTGTTAGGGTTCCTCCGCCCTGTTGGTTCCTGGACACAGTTCACGGAAAGCAACAGTTCAGAGTCCAATTTGCAGGCACTTTGCGAATGGTTTATTGAGGGTTACACTGACAAGCTTACAATCATAACCATACTTTCAAGCCCTTCACACCAGTGGGCTTATTTTTATACACCAATAGAGTTTTCTTCCCTCCCCCCCCGACCATAGTTCTGTACACTGATGAAACCTGCCTGTTCGTCTCCTTTTTGATCACCTGAATTATACCTGTAGCCCAGTACCACGCCTTCCAATTTATGGTCATGTTTTGTTCTGGAGGGTCTAGGGGTTTTAGTACAACCAAATGTGTACCCAATGGGAGCGGTAGGGAGCTGTCATGCTGGTTGGATTAGTGGGTCCATTTATGATATTATTTAACATCAATATGTCAAAATTACAATAATTCATATGAGATATGCCATGTCAGGTACCATTAGAAGGGTTATAAGTTGCTAAGGATGATGATACTGTTTAGATTCATGTGTCATATGTGTATTGGAAATTGTGGATATCTTTGAGGTATCTGTATTTCAACTTGTGCTGTGTTTCTGGGCAACACCCCAGACAGGATGCACTTTCCTGCTTAATGTCCATTAAGGAAACTCACAGGTACAATGGGTCCAGGGGGAGAAGTCAGGGATACACCTGATGAGTCACCAGGACTTACTCATGTGATCCTGGACTCCATTTTATTTCTGTAAATTTCCACAAGCAGCATGGAAAAGGCCAAGGGACATAAAACGCAGCTACACCACATCCATTTTGTCTTCAGTCATTCAGACTTCACCTACCTTTGGATCAACTCATCTACAACTAAGCTGTGAACGAAAGGACTGAGACCCAAACAGGTACCAGATGTACACCAGAGGGACTATACAAACCTGCAAACTCCACAGATCTACTAGAAACCTGATATATAGATGGACTTTCAAATCATTTGTATGTATGTGGCTGCTCGACTTGCAGCTGGTTCTTTTACAGACCACATCAAGGGACCATCTGTAAACACTCGTACTCCACACTCTTCACTTCCTTGCTCTCATATCCTGCCCAGACACCAAGTGGCATGACCTGCTACCACCCACAGAGGGCGAGGACCTCCAGTAGACCAGTTTGTATTCCACCTTGACCCATGGCCTTCCGGGGACATCAGTTGGTGGCTCCTTCATGGAGCCATAAGCACAGGCGTGTACTTGTCATGGTTCACCGCCAACCCTGACACCTGCCCCTATTGCGGCGTGAGGGTGCATGTGTACCTGGAGTGCGCCAGGTTGCAGCCCCTCTTGTTGAGGTTCTGGCTGCACCTTTTCCCACACCTGTTCATCCAAGCACACCCCATCCATGGCCCCACGAAGTCGCAGGACCTCCTCGTCAACCTCCTCCTAGCCCAGGCCAAGACCAGGGAGAGGAGGTTGGCGGGGGGGGGGGTGCTTTGCAACTGTGGGGCCTATTTCCATTCCCTTGTCAATTCATGTCTCCGGGCAGAGTTCCTCTGGGCGGTGTCTGCTGGCTCCCTGGACTCAGGGAGCAGTGGGCGCTGTCCGGGGTTCTCTGCTCAATGTCCCCTTCTGGTTTCCTGAGTTTGACTCTGTGACCCCCACGTCCCTGCCTGTTTTTTCATTTGTTGTCCCCCGTACTTAGTTGAATCCGGGTCCAGTGGCTCCTCTCCTAGGCTGGGGGGGCATTAGTGGTGGTGGGGGCTTGCGCCCACCCACCTTCCCCAGTTTTCAGATAGGAGAACTTTCCTACTGTTGCTGTTGAAGGTGCTCCTGCTGCTGGGGTGCTGCTGCTGCTTTTTGGGGGCCCTGGGGACCTGCCTACCCCCCCCCACCGATTGGGAGGGGATGGGTGAGTGGCCCTTCCACTGTCATCGCTCCTGCTGCTCCCAGGATCAGCACCACCATCAACTGCAGGGAAGCCCCTGTCCTGGCGAGCCTGTCCCCCCCCCCCGCCCGGCTGCTTACGCCTGCCCACCTCCTGGCTTACAAATAGGAGAACTTTCCTACTGTTGCTGCTGGAAGTGTTTCTGCTGCTGGGGTGATGCTGCTGTTTCTTGGGGGCCCTGGGGGCCTGCCTGCCCCCCCATTGGGAGGGTGTGGGTGAGTGGCCTCTCCACCACCACCACCGCCTCTGCTCCCAGGATCAGCATTGCCACCATCTGCAGAGAAGCCCCTGTCCTGGCTAGCCTGCTTCCACCCCCTTCTCCTGCTGCCGTGAGTGCCCCTTCCTTGCTGCTGCCCTCCCCTGGCCCCTACATTTGGGGCCCCCCTGCCCTTCCCCTTCTCTGCCCCCCTTCCCTGTAGCTGCCCCTGCTCCCCCCCTTTGTTTGTTAATTGGTTTGTTTGCCCTGCCCTTCTTGATTTAGCCTTCCTTTCCAATCAGTTTTGTTTGCCCCGCCCTGGCCCCTGTGTTTGTTGGCTTGTTCCCTGTCCCGCCCAGCCCTAGCAGTTTGCTGCTGGGCCTTCCCAGCCCTGCTTCAGTCCCAACATCCCCCCCTTCCCTGCCCACTGCTGCTTCCCCCTGTGTTCTGGCCCCAGCAGTGCTCAGGGCCCCTTTTAATTGCCCCCCCCCGTTTTGTTAATGCCCCCCTGCACACTACACTCCCCTACATTGGTTTAGCCCTTGCCCCCCACCCCGTGCAGCCAGAGGAGCCAGTATTCCACCCTGGGCTGGTGAGTGCATCGCCCCTGCATCCCCAGCTGGTTCAGCTCCCCTTTCCCCTGTGCTGGTGACCTCCTCCCCTGCTTTCAGCCTAGTAGGGCAGAGTGGCTGCCCTCCCTTTCCCCTGCCCCTCCCTGCCCCATCCCTCCTCCTCTCCCCCTCCCTCTCCACCCTTCCCCTTTTTCCCCTGTCTCCTACCCCCTTGCTGAACCCGCCCCTACCCCCTCCCAAGATGGTGGATGTACCTGTGGCCGGGAACCACTCCCTAGATGCTCCCGCACCTCCCTTTCATCCCGAAACTCTACTCCTGCCTGTGTCCACTGGCCCAGATGCCACTGCTGGGCCCCCGGTCATCGATCTCAGGACACCAGTGGCGGGAACCTCAAGTGGGGACCCTGGGGACTCTACCGCTGCCATGGCTACTGTCCCCCCTGCTCTGGGGGGGTGAGCCCTCAGCCAGGAAGAAGGGTCAAGGGGAAAAAAGAAGGGCAAGGGCTCATCCCGGAAGGTGATGCGTCCTGCGGCTGGACAACCCCCCCTTTACACTCCCCCACTGTCCCCTCCACCAGCTCTGGGGGTGGCGCTGCTCCCAGGGCATAAGCCCAGGTGGCCATGGGCCCCCCCACTGCAGCCCTGACCACTGCCTCCAGCACCATCCGTGGTTGCCTCCTGGTGCCTGCCTCGGCCCACGTGAAAACCTATGTGCGGGCATTGGCACGGGTGGTGGGGCCCACAGCCATGGTGGCAGCCTCTAAGATATATGGGAAGGCAGTCTTCTTCCTGGCATCCGAGGCCGCTGCCCAGGAGGTGGTGGAGAAGGGCTTGGCAGTAGGGGCCATCCACATCCCCGTGGAGCCCCTGGAGGACCTGGGCGTATGGGTGATCTTCACCTCTGTCCCGCCCTTCCTCCCCAATGCCGCCCTTCTGCCTTTCCTCTCCACCCAGGAGAAGCCTCTCTCCACCGTCAGCCCCCTTCCCCTCAGCTGCAAGGACCCCGCCCTCCGCCACGTCTTCTCGTTCTGCCGGGAGATGCCGCTCCAGCTGCCACCGGCGGCATGTGGCGAGGAGGCGCTCAAGGGGTAATTTCTGGTGCCCCATCAAGGGGCCCAGTACTGGGTCCTTTACTCAATGGGGGAGACCTGGTGCTTCCTCCACCGGGCAACGGGACATGTCCAGAGGGACTGTCCCTTGGCCCAGCAAGGCAGGGGGCCCAGGACTAGGCTAATGGTGGCACCCCCCTCAGCCATCCGGTCCCTGTGGCCACCCCTCCTCCCACATCAGTAGCTGTCACCTGCTCCCAGGCCCCAGGAGCGCTCCTGCAAACTGCCTGGGTGAGTGGGTGGGCCCTGCCAATGCCCAGAGTAGTCCAGCAGGGCCCGCAGAGGAGAGGGAGCCAGGGCCACCACCATCAGGCACCAGGAGGGGGGCTTGCCCAGGGGGGAGGCCTCTCCTTCCCCCTTGACCCTGCCCCCACCTTCCCGAGCCCTTATCCCTATGGCCTTGCCCCCTGGTCTTGCCCCCCACTGCCGGGCCCTCCACCTCAGAGGGTTGGGTGCTAGTGCAGGTAAGTGCAAGGCCAGTGCCCAGCACCCCCTTTCTTCCACTGCTGAGGGGGGTGAGAGCCCCTGCAAGGCCAGGAGGGGGTCTGCTGGAGCCAGGCCAGAGTTGCGTCTTAGTCAACCTGGAGTCCCCAGTCAGCCCCCGGCTTCCTTTAGTCCACCAGGGGCGTCATTCGTTTTAGGTTCCTGCGGGCCCGACAAAGCACAGCGACCAATATGATTGCAAGCCAAGCCATTTATTTCAAAGCAAAGACTATCTTATATAGGATTTCATATACTGAATACATTGATCACACTTTTGTTACACAGACACTGATTGGTTAATTAATTCATACACACACAAAGCAGGAACACAACTTAACTCTCATAGGTTACTTGACACTTCATCCAACTAGCAGAATTTATTATTCTGTTTACCTCCTTCTTGCAGTATGAGTAGATAGATAAGGAGACACCTGCGGGCCTTGGCCAGAGGCCACTTCTTACCAAGCTGCCTTATCTATCTCTCACGTCCTTGGGGCCTAACACTGTAGCTCTCCATCCCAGACATCAAGGCAGCATAGGGATGATACATCCCCACACCCTACCAAAGCCCAGCGGGTGGCACTGGTTGAGGAAACCATGGCAGCAGATGTGGGCTGCACCATCTCCCTCTTGGAGTCCCTCCTGGGCTGAGTCTGAGGCCAGCGGAGGGCTCCCTCTCTCATGCAGGCCGTGCTTGCTTTGCTGCCCAAGAAGGAGGACCTCCGTGACCTTCGGAACTGGCGTCCCCTTTCACTCCTCAGCACAGACTACAAAATCATAGCCAAGGCCCTCTAACTGCGACTGGGGTCCATGTTGCAGGACATGGTCCATCCTGACCAGACCTACATCATGCCTGGCCGCACCATCCTCGACAATCTCTATCTGGTCCGGGACCTCCTAGAGTTCGGGTGTAGGTATGGCCTGTCATTTGCCCTACTGTCCCTGGACTAGGAGAAGGCGTTCAACAGGATGGACCATGGGTATCTCCTGGGCACCCTGCGGGCATTTGCCTTGAGCCCGTGAGCATGGGCATGTACTTGACACAGTTCACCCCTTGCCCCAACACCTGCCCCTTTTGTGGCGTGAGGGAGACCGTGGCGCATGTCTACCTGGAGTGTGCCAGGTTGCAGCACCTGTTACAGCTCCTCCAGAACCTCCTGTTGAGGTTCTTGCTGCACTTTTCCCCTCACGTGTTTATCTATGCACACCCCATCCAGAGCCCCACAAAGTCGTGGGACGTCTTTGTCAACCTCCTCCTAGCCCTGGCCAAAGTGGCCATCTACAAGACCAGGGAGAGGAGGTTGGTTGAAGGGGTGCTCTGTGACTGTGGGACCTATGTCCATTCCTCCATCCATTCACGCATCCGGGCAGGGTTCATCTGGACAGCGTCCGCTGACTCCCTAGACACCTTCCGGGAGCTATAGGTGCTGTCCGGGGTTCTCTACTTGGTATCCCATTCTGGTTCCCTTCTTTTAAACCTGTGACCCTCACGCCCCTTCCTGTTTTTCTCATTTATTGTCCCCCAGAATCAGTTGAGCTCCAGGTTTAGTGGCTCCTCCCCTTAGGCTGGGAGAGGAGCCTATAGTGGTGGGTTGGTGGCTTGCGCCAACCCACCCTCTCCTGGTCCTCAAATGGAAGAACTTTCCTACTGCCCTTTGCCCTTGCTATACCACAGCCCTGATACTTTGTCATGCTCTCAATATTCAACCCAAAACTTCACTTAGACAGTGGCCGTCTTTACTGCTAATTCCATTTTATTGTTGATCCCTATGCTACCACTATTAACCAGAAAGTTTACATGCGAGGAGTCCTGATGCCAGTTAACAGTCTTATTTATCTTATTCATTTGCCATGCAGAAGACAGCCTCTCGTGATGATCTGTAGGATGTTCCCCTGGGGATTGTTAATATTTGCAATGAGAGTAGTCCCAGTTTGCCCAGGATTTAAAATTCCCTGTATCAATGTCACTGTTTCATCAAAGTCCTTTTGGCCAGTCCTAAAACTGTCTGGAAGCTCATTCCATGCTGCTTTTTCAACTGTCATCTGCAGTATTTTAATCAAGTCTTCCTGCGTTAAATGATGTAATTCTACTCGCATGCAGCAAGAGGGAATCCCCTTTTTGCATATGACCATCAGGTTGAGCTACAGATGTAAATGTTTTAATATTAGTAAGTCCTTGACTTTCCAGTTTTAGGGGAAGATCCTGACCTATTTATTTTAGGGTTAGCGGAAGAACCTAGCCTCACCTCAGATTGTTTCTTGTGCTTCCTCCTCAGATTTTTTCCCCTAAATCAATCAAACTCTGATGACCTTTGGCAGCTGTTTGTTGAGAGTGTCTTGTTCTCCTTGCAGCTCCAGGAGTTTTAACCCTTTCACCACAAGTTCTCTCTTTCCTCATCTACCCGCGGTTCCACATACTCAAAATCACACTCCTAGCAGTCCCCATAAACATCATTTCCTGTGTCTGGCTACAGAGGTACTGTGGGTCGTAAATGATCTGGTCTTGAAGTTGCTATCTGCCTCCCCCCCGAAAACTGACTTGTCCTTGAAATCATCTTCTCACTCAGCCTACACTGACTGTGATCTTTCACACACCCCAGTCTTGCTGCTGCAACCTGACTCTGCACTATCCTGTACAAGCTTTTAAAATCCATGGTTTGCAATTTTCACCCTACTTTCTTTTTTCTCTACTGGCTGATTTGTTCCTAGAATTCCCCTATTTTATCTTTTGCCTCCTGCAAATTACAAGAGGAGGCATTTAAACTACTGACACCCTCCAGTTGTTGATTTACTTCCTTTTTTGCTCCTTTTCTACTTCCAAATCATATTCCAATTCCCTCATTTTTCCTTCATTTTACTGGAAAAATACTCTCCAGTTTGAGATTTAGGGCTGGTCTATAACTGGAAGTATTGCTGGTGGAACTATGTTACTGGTGGAACTATATTGGGCATGGTTGTGATTCTTTGCCAACATAATATACATGTAAAAGCTCTAGTATGAGCACAAACAGATATCATGGTGTTTTATATGAATATAGCTTGTTTCACTTCCTAAATTGGAACAAGCTGTTTCTGATTAAGTGCTTTTATACCAATATAACTATGTCTACATTAAGGAGTATTGCTGCTTTAAGAATACCCATGCAATTAAAGCAGCAAGGTTTTTAATTTTAGATAACCCTTAAAGACTTTATTAGGGAGAAAATATTTGGTACCAAATAGCTGTTTAATCTAGAGGAGAATTGCATAACAAAGAACCAATGGCTGCAAGTTAAAGTTGGACAAATTGAATTAGAAATAAGGCATGATTTTTAGCTATGACTAACAATTCTGAACTATGACTTAGAAAGTACCAAGAGATGTGGTGGATTCTCTGTCTTTTCATGGCTTCACATAAAGACTGGAAGGCTTTCTGGAAGATATGCTCTAGTCAAATACAAGTTCGGATGTTGGTAAAGTGGAGATGGTTGAAAGAAGAACTGTGAGAATGACTAAAAGAATTGGAAACTATGCCTTAGGGTGATAGAGTCCAGGGGCACAATCTGCTTAGCTTAATCAAGACAAGGATAAATGGTGACTTGATACAATCGATAAGTGCCTATGAGAGGAACAATGAGAGTTCTGTGGCACCTTAAAGAATAATACATTTATTTTGGCATAAGCTTTCATGGGCAGAAAACCACTTTGTCAGATGCAAAATGCTGAGGAACAACTTTTGACAATGGGCTCTTCAGTCTAGCACACAAAGGTCTAGCAAAATCCAGTGGCTGGAAGTTGAGGCTAGACAAATTCAGACTAGAAATAATGTGCAAATGTTTTAACGGTAATTAACCATTTCCTCCCTGTCCTCACCCCAGCCAGGGCAACTCTGGGCCTATGTGGGAGAGGGGCAGCCACCAGGGATGTCATTGGGGGCCGGCTCTGCAGAAGGGGAGGGGGAAGTGGGTGAGCAGAAAACTGACCCGTAGCCCCCACCCCTGCCTTCATTTAACACCCTGGCCAGGCTATGGGCCCATGGCATGTGGGAGAGGGCCAGGGAGAAGAGTTGGCACTACCCTTCCAAAAGGTTGCCAACCCCCGGACTGGATGTTTAGAGTGGTCCCTTCTGGCCTTATAAAGTAAAAATGTATGAGACTGACTGAGGGGCTATGGTGAGGCTTTCTCCCTGAGTGACTTCTGAGAGCAGGGACCTCATGGTTTTAAAATGCAAAATTTCTTCTGCATTGCCCCAATGTTGCTGTTCTTCACCTTCCCTGCTGTCCAACACATCTCCTGGAGGAGACTGAGGCTCCCCTTTGATGGTTGTCAAAGGGAACAGATTCAGGTTAAACCATCATGATTCAGGGCATAAGCCAATATCTAACTCCGCTGGGACCAGATTATTCTTTTATGAGGTTTCTTGTTCCTTCCTTTGTAGCAGCTGGTGCTGGCAAGGGCCAGAGACATGATACTGGACTAGATGAAGCATTGGTGTGACCCATTCTGGCAATTCCCATTTGCTACTGTCATTCTGGACAGTGAAATTTAATTCTGAGTCATAAGAAAATGAATAAAGTATAAACGCTGGGGAAGGTTTTCACTTTCTTCCACCAAGTATCCAGTAACAGGACAGGTTCACAAGTAACCTGTATGTTCAGCACTGCTGGACATTTGCCTTCTGCAGTTATATCATGCAAGTCATGGGTTCGGGGTTGTTATAAATGTGTATGGGTAGGGTTTTGTGGCCTGCCTTGTGCAGGAGGTCAGACTAGATGATCATATTGGTCCCTTCTGACCTATGAGTCTATGTTTCTATGTTTCTAAGTCTTTGCAAAGAGGAATGAGAGAACCTGTCATTCAGGTAGATTCCGGAGGGGTAGCCATGTTAGTCTGTATACAGCAAAAACTAGAGTCCTGTAGCACCATAAAAACTAACAAATTTCTGTGGGCATAAGCTTTTGTGGGGTTCAACCCATTTCATCAGATGCATCTCAAGGTGCTACAGGACTCTTGTTTTTGTCATTCAGAGAGGTTGTGATTGGGTCATGCGAATACCAACTGATAAACCAGGCTTGTCCCCACCCCTACTGAACAAACAACTTTGCTGTTAGGATGAAATGAAGGCAACACAGGGGAAAAATGAGGAAGTGGATGTAAGGAGTGAGAACAATAGGTTAGGGACCCCTGTTAACCAGGACAAATATTAGTAAGAATCAAAGTACAGATTACGTTTTCACTGCATGACTTTATTGTGTAAATTTTAGTTGGCAGTTTTCCAGAAAAATGATTGAATGGAATAGTGGTGTATCATGGGTCTCCAGCCCTGGGGAGGGGGCTATCATTTATTTTGAGCCCTTCTCCCCCTGTCAGCAACAGCCCATTCCCCAGTCTTCCCTCCCACCCCTTCTGTGGGGGCAGCGGGTGGGGTTGGGAGCGGGAGTGACAGGGGCAGATGCCCTTCAGCTGCCCAGTGGTTGGGGATGAGGGGGACGTGATGGGATCTGTTCCCTGCAGCTCCCTCGATGTGTGCAGTGTGGCGGCGGAGGGGCCGGGAGGATGCTTGCTCCCCCAGCAGTCAGAGCCTGAGCTGGTGTCAGCATGGCCACCAGGCTTTGGCTGCCTGCAAGGGCAGGGGCGTGGCTCCTCCTCTGAAGGCCTGGCCAACACCCCCTCGGGCTAACATCCAGAGGCATGGCCCCCCACCCCTTCAGCATCCACTTTCAGTATGCCACTGGAATGGAAACAGGACGCAGGCTTGAAACGCCGAAGCTGCCTCTGAGCACCCACTCTACTACTAAATCCAGTCACCCTGAATCTTTTTATGGTCTACCTGGAGTTAACAATCACTGTCACTCGAGGAATGCTGCTAATAAAAGAATAAATGTTTGTGAAGCTGAAACATTAAAGGCGGCCCTAAGAGTGTGTAACCCGCCCTGCCCTTTCCTCCCTGGGTTACTTGGGAGCAGGCAGAGCTCACTTGTGCGCAGAGGTGCCTGATATTGCTGGCAGCAAAAGAGATCCTGAGCATCCCAGTGGTGATGTCAGAAAACTGGGAATCCTCAAGTGGGGGAGTCACTGGACCCAGGAAACAACTAAATGCGTGGGACAACAAATGAAGAAAGGAACGGGATGGGGGGTCACAGGTGGAAAGGAAGGGAACCAGAATGGGACATGGAGCAGAGAACCTCACACTGCTCCTGGAAGGTGTCAAGGGAGCCAGCGGATGCTGCCCAGAGGAACTCCGACCAGCTGTGTGAACGGACGGAGGAAGGGAAGTAGGCCCCACAGTCGCAGAGCACCCCCCCACGCCCCCCGCAGCCAACCTCCTCTCCCTGGTCTTGTAGATGGCTAGGAGGAGGTTGATGAGCAGGTCCCACAACTTCATGGGGCCGCGGATGGGGTGTGCATAGATGAACAGGTGCGGGGAGACGTGCAGTCAGGACTTCAGCAGGAGGTTCTGGAGGAGCCGGAAGAGGGGCTGCAGCCTGGCACACTCCAGGTAAATGTGCTCCAGGGTCTCCCTCACACCGCAAGAGGGGCAGGTGTCAGGGAGAGAGATGAACCATGCCAAGTACATGCCTGTGCTCACAGCTCTGTGAAGGAGCCACCAACAAATGTCCCCGGTGGGCCGTGGGATCAAGGTGGAATGGAGACTGGCCCACTGGGGGTCCTCGCCCTCCACGGGTGGCAGCAGGTCCCACCATTTGGTGTCAGGGTGGGATGCAAGGGCAAGGAAATGGAGGGTGTGGAGCACGGGTGTGTACAGATGGGCCCTTGGCGCGGTTTGGAAAGGGACCGGCTGCAAGGCAAGCCAGCTCGGTGCGTGGGGATGGGGAGGCTGGGGGGACTCGCAGGGCCGGGGCCTGATGGAAAGTCCTGAAAGGCTGGGACTGAGGGGTAGGTGGGGAGAGCCCTCTCGCAAAACCTGCTCAAGGTAGGCCCGAACAGCTGGGGGCAAGGCTGCCCTCACCTCCTGGAGTACACATCGGGAGATTCGAGGGGTGGAGAGCCTCATGTGCCAAACCAACATCTACAAGAGGGTGGACATAATAAGTCAAGGACTTTTCTGGCCTTTTTCTGCCTCAACATTGGGGCAGGCACTGACAAGCCCATCTGACATGTATTTTCCAACAGCTCAAAGCCGTTCCTTCCTGCTAGTCAAGAAGGGTGGCTGGCAGGATGGAGAAGACTATCTATAACAGGGGTCGGCAACCCGCGGCTCCCGAGCCGCATGCGGCTCTTCTTCACATCCAACCGGTTCTTAAAAAGGACGCGAACTGGTTCTTAAAAAGGAAATTCTGCGCTGTGGGCCCCACTCTCCAGCTCCGCCGCTGAAATTGACAAGGCCGAGTCAATTTCACGGCGGAGAGTGGTCTGAAGTGCTGGCTGCTGGGGTGCAGTGTGTTGGGTGCTGTGTACATAAATGTGTATTTAATACACTCCATTCATCTGATCCTTGCCCGGCCCCTCTGTCAAATTTTAGAACGCATTGTGGCCCGTGAGTCAAAAAGTTTGCCCACCCCTGGTCTATAACATTACTTGAGGGTTGGGGGATTTATCCTTCCATTCTTTAAGCCGTGAGGAATGAAACCATTTTTGCCAAGGTTTTCCACCGTTTCCATTCAGGATTTCAACTTCATACACACTGGGGATGGCCCGGCTCATAATAAGGCAGGGGCCGTCCCAGGTGTGTGTCAAAGAGTGCTCCTTTGCTGAAAACTTCATAGCTACAAGCACCCTTTGTTTCAAGAGACAGTCAGTATCCTTAAGGCTTTCCTCTGCTGCAGCTTGGTACTTACATTGTCTTTGAGGAGGGTGAATCTTTACCTTCAATTAAAACCTCAGCACTTATTTTTCCACACTCTGCCTTATTGTTAGTCCATACACTGGGAAATTCTTGCACCCAAGGATCACTAACAGAGATTAGGGTGGCTGTGGGTGCCTTTACAGTGGCACAACGATGCACAGCTGAGATCTCTGCAGGCCCCCCCCCTTCTAATTTCCATAACTCCCTGTTAACTAGATCCACAGTTGACTGAAATGCTGGGAGGAAAGGAACTCCCAGGATTCCCTTTTTATTTCGCTCATGAACACAAGATTCCACTCGTCCCTGTAGTCTGTCAATTTCCAAGGGCACATCCTGCCAGACTTGGGCTTCCTGGATTTCTCCCCATATCCACTGAGCTGAACATGTTTAGTGATGGGTCTCCTCCAGAGATCCACCAGGGACTTAGAACGTTTACTGATGCTCCAGTGTCCACTAACAGCTGGGCTAAAATCCCTGGGTTCCCCACTGTAACCCTCATAGTGGGTTTCCTCCAAATGTCATAACGAAGTCTTGTAATCAGCTGGGGAGACCCGTGGGGAACCGGGCACCCCTATTGATCAGCAGATTCCCTTGGGAGTCTTAATTCAGGAGAGGAGGCAGGGGTCTGGTGTTGACAGGGAGCGGGTGTGGGGAATGCACTCCGTACAGGGGCAGTGGGCCGAGGGGTGGCTCCCTCCATTAACTCATTTCTTCGCATGGCCTGAGACAAAGCATTAGTCAGGACACTAAGGACCTGGCAATCATATTTTCCCATATCCTCCCCTAAATTTACCAGCTGCTTCCAAACTATAGTTCTAAGGGTTCCTTTGGGTTGGCGTGGCCCAAGATTGTGAGATGTAAGGGGGCTAGAGTTGGGAATGCGATTGGCAGAGTGAGGAACAATAGTCGCAAAAGTGATTGCCTGCACAGGCTCTGAGATCGTCCTTTTGCTGGGTTGTCTTTTTAAAACCCCAGTCTCTCAGCAGATCTCTTGCCTGTTTGATTTTTGCCACTAGTTCATGCCAGGTGAGGTGCTCTAAATTCACCACCCCCATGGTCATTTTGGTCTGAGAATTTAACCCTGCATAGGTGTTCTGTACCAATTCAGGTCCCTGATAATGGAAGAAATAATCCCATTCTCTTCTGTCTGGGGTAAAGAATCAGAGAGAGATGCCAGCATTATTTTCAAATTAGGTAAGCTTCTGGGGCCTCTCCTAGTTTCTGCTTTTCCATTATATACAGTTCCTTAAGGGAAGAAGCAGGCAGTAATATTTTACGAGCACTTATCATCCATTCCCAGGGTCCAGTGGCAG
Organism: Mesoclemmys tuberculata; assembly: GCA_007922155.1. Lineage (NCBI taxonomy): Eukaryota > Metazoa > Chordata > Testudines > Chelidae > Mesoclemmys > Mesoclemmys tuberculata. The sequence continues at coordinate 219,200 of ML675623.1, read as the reverse complement.
TCCGCTCCCAAGAACCTATGCCTATGTCCAAAGTCTCTCCATCACATGGAGAGGCGCATAACTGAGCCAACTGGGTTAAGTCCATGCCATCAGCAGAGGGGTACATTTGCCAAACGCAAGCCAGCCATGCAACGGCAGTGTCCCAGTCTCTCAGCAATAGCTTCGGCTTGACTGGGAGATCATCTCACCATGTCTGTGACCAGCTCCGTTGTGAGGAGATCGGCTCCTGCCACTATGAGTTTAACCTCCCTTGTGGAAACAGGGGCAACATTATGCACATGGGGCCAAGTGGGGTTGAATGGGCCTTTGGGGACAGCATTGGGGGGTATTTCTATTTTCCCAGGGTGCCCAAAGTCACAATCCTCTCTTATCCTTACAGCTGCTACCACCCCCTTGTGGGTGCTAAGCTGGGCACGCAGTTTACTGATCTCTGCCTCACTCTCCTGGTGGCCTGCTGCTGCCTTGGCTGCCTTGTTTACATCTGCCAAGAAGCGAGTTGCTGCTCTTGCTTCTTCTAACAACATTTGTGTGTGTGTTAATTCATTTCTATACTGCTCTGCATTCCTCTGTGCCTTGTCTCTCTCCTCTTGCCTATCTCTTATTATACGAACCATTTTAAGCTTTTCTGCTAGAAATTCACACCCATCTACCTCACATTTGTCCAAACTCTGTTGTAACTGCTTTTTCTCCAACTCCAGTTCCTGCCTTCCCTTTACCATTTCAACCAAGTCCAAACATGCATAAAATAATGCCCATGCAGCAGCTGCACTCTTTGCATTACCACGTGGCTTAATGGTGGTGCAGTACTCTTCAACGCTTAGACTTGCCTCAATCAGGGGATTCTCACCCTGGAAGCACCCTCTTTCCCAGGGACATTTCCCCTTCTTTATTACCCATCTCTCTAGCCTGCTGGTTTTCTCCTGTCTCAAACAAACAGTCAAGGGAGGTTTTCCAGCCATCTCAACTTTCCTTATCACACTAAAGCTCAGTACCAAAAGCACCAGCTACTTAAATCTCTAGTATTACTCTAAAATCCTATTTCTAATGCATAATTCTTAACTTAAAAGTTACAGGAGGTTACAAAGAATTTTGAGAGAGAAAGAGAAAGATACCACACTAGAGGAGCTTGATCTGATAGAGTGGGGAAAAAAAAGAAAAGAGGAAAAAAAGGAAGAGAAAGCTTGCTCAGATCTGTGCCTCAGTTTCCCCACTCTGCAGCAACTACTCAGCAATTACCATGTGAATAAGGTCACGTGCTGCCCACATTCTCCCCCAATTTGTTACCAGATTTGCCCGTCACTTTGAGGTCTGCTCATTTATTAGGGTTACCTTCCTGGAAGAGGGGGTGTGATTCTATTAATGTGCTGCTTGTGTTACTTGTGTGTTCATAGGGTTACAAGTCCCCTCCCAATGGAGCTATCCTGCAGGACCTAAGGTTTTCAGATTCAAATAACCCCCCACAGATACACACAACCATTCCAGATCAACTGAGTGTGTCTGAGCAGACCGGGCTATCAGCACTCTCAGCTGACCCCTTACACGTCCCTGAGCTCAGTAGGCTGGGTGACACAGCACTGTCAGCTGTCACCTCATGTGCCCCTTGCACCGCACCAGAATGGAGCACGCTTATAAGCAGGCTGGGTCAAACAGCACTTTCAGATGTCACCCCTATGCACCCCTGGACTCTGTAGGCTATGCAGAGCAGCACTTCTCAGCTGCCCCCTTTATATGCCTCTTTGCAACACAATTGTTCTAGCAGTAACCCCCTTGATAAGCAAACCCCATAGGATTTTGGGCACTCCAGGGATCTTTGGCTTAGGTAAAAGAAGCGTTGCTACAGAGCAAGATAAGGAAGCCAAAAACACAAAGGAGTAAATGCATTTGGAGACAGAGAAACTGGCAACCAGCTTGATTATAATAGTTTATTGCCAGGTGTATAAAACTTATTATACTAAAAGTGATGCCATACAAGGAGAGAAAAATAATCTAACACTTACAATACAACAAAATTACAGTAGGGCTATTGGAGAAGGCTAGCCCAGGTTTAATTTAAAGGGAGAGAGAAAGAGAGAGAATTAGGGAAAGATGGGGTGGGGGAATCTCACCACTCCTTGCAGCTCAGAAGTTCCCAGGAGACAGGCTGTTCAGCTTAGGGTCAGGAGAGCTTGAGAGAGAGGCAAAGTCCACAACAGGATCAGTCAGGAAATGGGGAAGCAGGCAGCATTTGGGTCCAGGCATCAGAAGAAGAGAGAATTTGAACTTGCATAGGGGTTTTTTGTGAATCAGGTTTGTTTGTGGGTAAACAATGTCTCAATGAAGTACCCCAGAGTGGTTTTCTTTAAGCTGGGCAATAGGAGCTGATCACTCCTGGCTATAGTCAATGTTCCTTGGGGGAGCACACAATGCAACCAGGCAAATTCAGTGTTTTGCATATCAATACTAGAATGGTCTGATAACTGCGGAGCTGGATGGGTGTAGGTGTGAGTTCATTTACATCAAGAGCAGAGATCTCCCATCATGCAGTGCGTCCCTGCCTTGCCAAACCCAGAGTTCAGTGCGGTTCCTGCTTTGGAGCTTGGCTCTCCATTCTTCATGCTAATTCTTGTTCCATCTTCAATAAAAATGAGGCGCCAGTTCTCCATTCAATGTGTTAATTGAGATGCTTATTTTTACATCTTCTATGTAGATGAGGCATGGGGAGTTGTCTCAATCCTATCACCCTTGTTGGGAGGGTTTTCGGTGTGTCTCCCAGTCTTTTCATTGCTTTTGTTTCTGGTTCAAGCAGAGGCTGGGGGGGATTCAGGAGAGCCAGAAAGAGAGTAGGGGTTTTGAGCCTTGGTTATCCAAGAACACAGAGCTACCAGGTAACACCTGGTCCAGGGACAGGAGGGTAAACAACAGCCCATCCTTACACCTGAGCTCCAAGAGGTCCCAGACCAGGTAGACATTGTCAAAGATGGTATGGCCCAGGATGATGTAGGTCTGGTTGGGATGGTCAATGTCCTGCACCCCAGCCGCAGGGCCATAGAATCATAGAATCATAGAATATTAGAATTAGAATATTAGAGTTAGAATATTAGAATATTAGATAAGCAGGACTATCCTCAGCTAATCATCCCAGTGAGGGTCTTGTCAAGCCGCAGCTTAAAAACCTCTAAAGATGGAGATGCCACCACCTCCCTAGGTAACCCATTCCAATGCTTCACCACCCTTCTAGTGAAAAACTCTTTCCTAACGTCCAACCTAGACCTCCCCCACTGCAACTTGAGACTGTTGCTCCTTGTTCTTTTCCTGGCCCTTTGTGGAGCTCAGCTACCTGCACAGCATTTGGGAAGTCTGAAGGGGCAGATAGGGGGTGACTGGTGGAGTCTGTTTTGGGAAATGAGGGGTGGCAGAGTTGTGCTTTGGTTGCAGTTTTCTTTCACTCTGTGGGGATTGTATGTGGGGTATCAGCACTGCAGTGATGGGCGTCCTGATCAAAGGCTGGACAGACAAACAGATGTGCTGCACTTTGGTATTTGCCCACGGTTTTGTGTTGCATTTGATGGCTGGAGTGCCCACATCCTTGGATCAGCGTCCTAGCCTGGATCAATGTTGTAATACAGATAACCACAATAACCAGTCCTTGGATCATTCATCTGAGCCTCACCTGGCATTTGTTTGGAACTTGTTCCCCTGTGAGCCAGTGAGGCCAGGAACACAGCCAGATTCAATATGGGCTCAAACATTTGTGTGGACAGCCGGAACAACCTGGGTTAGATTTGTTATCGCTACATGTCTTAGAAGGAACATTGACTCCCCAACTGCAGGACGTTAGCCAGCCTTTAGCTACTGGGGCGTGGCTGGATTGCCAGGCGATGAAGACTGCTCACTTCTGCTCGAGGAGATGGCCTATCTGAGTGTCATTGGCGTCAAAGCAGTCCTGGTTCCGTTGCAATGTGAACCCAATAGTCTGGGTGCAGGTGTCTTGGACAGCAGACTTGAGTTGCTCCCAGTGTGCCTGGATGGAGAAGGCATCAGCGGTAGGGACTTGCTCCAGTGCCCTGTGCAACTGGGCATGGAATTCCTCCCACTGTGTTACCAAATTTGCCCGTCACTTTGAGGTCGCTTCTTTATTAGGGTTCCCTTCCTGGAAGAGGGGGTGTGATTCTATTAATGTGCTGCTTGTGTTACTGGTGTGTTCATACGGCTACAAGTCCCCTCCCAGTGGAGCTATCCTGCAGGACCTAAGGTTTTCAGATTCAAATAACCCCCCACAGATACACACAACCATTCCAGATTAACTGAGTGCGTCTGAGCAGGCCGGGCTATCAGCACTCTCAGCTGACCCCTTACACGTCCCTGAACTCAGCAGGCTGGTGACACAGCACTGTCAGCTGTCACCCTCATGTGCCCGTTGCACCGCACCAGAATGGAGCACACTTATGAGCAGGCTGGGTCCAAACAGCACTTTTCAGCTGTTCCCCTTACGTGCCCCCTGGACTCAATCAGGCCGGGTCAAACAGCACTTTCAGCTGTTCCCCTTATGTGCCCCCTGGACTCAATCAGGCCGGGTCAAACAGCACTTTCAGCTGTCACCCTTATGCGCCTCTGGACTCTGTAGGCTAGGCAGAGCAGCACTTTTCAGCTACCCCCTTTATATGCCTCTTTGCAACACAATTGTTCTAGCAGTAACCCCCTTGATAAGCAAACCTCATAGGATTTTGGGCATTCCAGGGATCTTTGGCTTAGGTAAAAGAAGCATTGCTGCAGAGCAAGGCAGGGAAGCCAAGAACACAAAGGAGTAAATGCATTTAGAGAGAGAGAAACTGGCAACCAGCTTGATTACAATAGTTAGTTTATTGCCAGGTGTATAAAACTTATGATACTAATAGTGATGCCATACAAGGAGAGGAAAACAATCTAACACTTACAATACAACAACATTACAGTAGGGGTATTGGAGAAGGCTAGCCCAGGTTTGATTACAAAAGTAGAAAGTTATACCTAGATTAAAGAGAGAGAGTGAGAGAGAGAGAGAGAATTGGGAAAGAGATGTGGGGGGGGGGTAAATCTCACCACTCCTTGCAGCTCAGAAGTTCCCAGGAGACAGGCTGTTCAGCTTAGGGTCAGGAACACTTGTGGGAGAGGCAAAACCCATGACAGGATCAATCAGGAAAGCATTTGGGTCCAGGCATCAGAAGAGGAGAGCAAGAGAGGATTTGAACTTGGGTAGGGGTATTTTGTAGAACCAGGTTTGTTTGTGGGTAAACAATGTCTCAATGAAGTACCCCAGGGTGGTTTTCTCTATGCTGGACAATAGGAGCTGATCACCCCCAGCTATGGTCAATGTTCCTTGGGGGAGCTCACAATGCAACCAGGCACATTCAGTGTTTTGCATGTCAATACTAGAATGGTCTGATAACTGCGGAGCAGGATGGGTGTAGGTGTGAGTTCATTTACATCAAGAGCAGAGAACTCCCATAATGCAGTGTGTCCCTGCCTTGCCAATCCCAGAATTCAGTGCGATTCCTGCTTTGGAGCTTGGTTCTCCATTCTTCATGCTAATTCTTGTTCCATCTTCGATGTAAATGTGGCTCCAGTTCTCCATTCAATGTGTTAATTGAGATGCCTCTTTTTACATCTTCTATGTAGATGAGGCATGGGGAGTTGTCTTAATCCTATCACCCTTGTTGGGAGGGTTTTAGGTGTGTCTCCCACAGCCTTTTCATCGCTTTTGTTTCTGGTTCAAGCAGAGGCTGGGGGGGATTCAGGTGAGCCAGAGAGGGAGTAGGGGTTTTTCACCCTGGTTCCCCAAGAACACAGAGTTGCTAGGTAACAACTGTGCCAGGTCCTTCAGGGCTGCAACATTCAGCTATCTCCGGGTAGCCTTCTGGGTCTTCTGGTGTCTGGCACCAGGAGGATGTTCATCACTGAGCGCACAAGTCAGTGGTTTGTCTAGCAGTCTTCAGATCCCTTCATGGTCCTCGTGATGAGTATGTCCCTTGGGTCTCTGCCTTGGACAATGATGTAGTCCAGGAGTTGCCAATGCGCCGACCTCGGATGTCTCCACGTGGTCCTAAACCGGTCTTTCTGGCAGAACACTGTATTCATCACGATCAGGCCGCGTTGGGCACACTTGGTCAGGGGCAGGATACTGTTGGCATTGGTCTTCCCAATGCCATTCTTGCCAATAGTGCCGCTCTAGATTTCATGGTCAGGTCATAGAATCATAGAATATTCGAGTTGGAAGGGCCCTCAGGAAGTCATCTAGTCCAACCTCCTGCTCAAAGCAGGACTATCCTCAGCTAAATTATCCCGGCAAATTTTTTGTCAAGCCGCAGTTTAAAAACCTCTAAAGATGGAGTAGGCCCCCAAGTTGCAGAGCGCCCACCCAGCCAACCTCCTTTCTCTGGACTTGTAGATGGCTACTTTGGCCAGGGCTAGGAGAAGGCTGAGAGCAGGTACTGCGACTTTGTGAGGCCGGGGATGGGGTGTGCATAGATAAACAGATGTGGGGAGACGTGCAGCCAGGACATCGTCAGGAGATTCTGGACGAGATGGCACAGGGGCTGCAGCCTGGCTCCCTCCAGGTAGACATGCGCCAGATTCTCCCTCGTGCTGAGAAAGGGGCAGGTGTTGGGAAAAGGGGTGAACTGCGCCATGTACACACCCCTGCTCACGGCTCAGTGAAGGAGCCGCCAACTGATGTCCCCAGCGGGCTGTGGGGTCAAGGTGGAATAGAGAGTGGCCCACCGGGGATCCTTGCCTCTGCAGGTGATAGTAAGTCACAGAATCACAGAATATTAGAGACGGAAGGGACCTCAGGAGGTGTCTAATTCAACCCCCTGCTCAAAGCAGGACTAACCTCAGCTAAATCATCCTGGTGAGGGTTTTGTCAAGCTGCAGCTTAAAAACCTCTGAAGATGGAGATGCCACCACCTCCCTAGGTAACCCATTCCAATGCTTCACCACCCTCCTCGTGAAAAATGTTTTCCTAATGTCCAACCTAGACTTCCCCCACTGCAACTTGAGACTGTTGTTTCTTGTTCTGTCATCTGCCACCACTGAAAACAGCCTAGCTCCATTCTCCCTGGAACCCCCTTTCAGGTAGTTAAAGGCTGCTATCAAATCCTCCCTCATTCTTCTCTTCTGCAGACTAAACAAGCCTAGCTTCATCAGCCTCTCCTCATAATTCTTGTGCTCCAGCCCTCTTACGATTTTTGTTGCCCTCCGCTGGACTCTCTCCAACTTGTCCACATCCTTTTTGTAGTGGGGGGCCCAAAACTGGACACAATACTCCAAATGCATCCTCACCAATGCCAATTAGAGGGGAATAATCACTTCCCTCAATCTGCTGGCAATGCTCCTACTAATGCAGCCCAATGTGCTATTTGCCTTCTTGGCAACCAGGGCACACTGCTGACTCATATCTAGCTTCTTATCCACTGGAACCCCCACGTCCTTTTCTGCAGAACTGCTGCTTAGCTCATCGATCCCTAGTCTGTAGCTGTGCATGGGATTCTTCCATCCTAAGTGCAGGACTCTGCACTTGTCCTTGTTGAACCTCATCAGATTTCTTTTGGCTGAATCCTCCAATTTGTATTGGTCCTTCTGTATCCTATCCCTCCCTTCCAGGGTATCTACCACTCCCCTTAACTTAGTGTCATCTGCAAACTTGCTGAGGGTGCAATCTACACCATCCTCCAGATCATTAATGAAGATGTTGAACAAAACCGGCCCCAGGACCGACTCTGGGGCACTCCACTTGTGACCGGCTGCCAGCTAGACATGGAGCCATTGATCACTACCCGTTGAGCCCTAAGCTCTAGCCCGTTCTCTATCCATTTGCTAGTCCATTAATCCAACCCATACTTCTTTAACTTGCTGATAAGAATATTGTGGGTTCCGCCATTTGGTATCAGGGTGGGACGCGAGGGCAAGGAAATGGAGGATGTGGAGCATGAGTGTGTAGAGATGGGCCCTCAGCGCAGTTTGGAAAGTTGTGCAGCTGGCGTCGTGTGTGGGGAGAGCATGGCTGGAGGGGCTCGTGGGACCGGTGCGCAGCTGTGTATAGCAAGCTGCAGTGGCCTTCCTCGCGTGCTGGGCACAACCCTGCTGGACAGACCCAGGCCCTGCAGGTCAAACAGCGTGGAAGCAGGGAGGGCAGAGTAAGGACAGAGAAGGGAAGTATAAGAGACTGACCCAGCAGCTCAATTGGGGTGGGAAGTGGCTGCTGGAGGTAGATGTTTCTCCCCAGAGGCTGTGGTCTAGGCATGACTCAGGCCCTACGGCTGTGTGGAGTAACTGCCCCACCAACTGGAGCCTCCAAAGCCTGCCTGGACTACCAAGCCCTAATGACTGGAGAGGGCTGCCGGGCCGTAGTCGCTGGAACAAAGCACTGAGACCACTGAATGGGAAAAACCTCTGGAGGCTGGCCCTGACCTGGCCTAACGTTGGGGACCCACTGGAGCAAACAGCCTGGCGTACCGGAGGACCCCCTGGAACCCTGCAACCTGGGGGAGCTGCCCTCTGTTGAGAAGTTTCCAAACCTGCTGCTGGTCGATGGTGATGCTCCTGTTTGCTGTCTACCTCAGTGACCTGGAGGGAGGTGACTGGCCACAGGTGCCTGGGGACAGGGTGGAAGGATGTAGCCCGGGGACAGCTGACACGAGAGTGGCTGAGTTTGGGAGTGGGGCAGTCAGCTTGTTGTGGCTGGATTCCCGCTGACTCAGTGACAAAACAGTGCCACTGATAGGGCCCTGGACTGGGATGCAATGGAGTTGAGTGGGCCTGCGTCCCCCTCCCACCTTCCCTAACCACCCTGGGAATGCTTGGCTTCCTCTGAGCATTATCAGATGGTACCGAGTTGTACTAGCCCCGCTTGGGGCTGGGGGCTATTGACTACTTTGCCAGCCCTGCCCGGCTTGAGGGCCGAGGGCTCTAGAAGACTTACCTGCCCTGCCCACTTGAGGGTCGAGGGCAACAGACTGGATATCTGCCCCACCTGGCTTGAGGGCTGGGGTCTGTAAACTGTGTACCTTGCCTGCAAGAGGGCTGGAGGCAACAGACTGCTTGATAACCCTGCCTGTGGGAAGGCTGGGGGCTATAGACTCCTTTGACGGCCTCACCCGCCTGGAACCCCTAGGGCACTCTGCTTGTTACCAGATGATTCGTTTGTTTAGGCACCACCTGTGGAATGCCCGTTTGTGGAGGTATGTAGATCATGTAGACTCATAGATTCTAAGGTCAGAAGGGACCAATACAACCATCTAGTCTAACTTCCTGCACAACGCAAGCCCCAGAACCTCATCCAGCCACTCCTGTAATAGACCCCTGACCTATGGCTGAGTTATTAATGACCTCAAATCATGGTGTAAAGACTTTCAGGTACAGAGAATCCATCAGCAAGTGAGCCGTGCCCCACACTGCAGAGGAAGGAGAAAAATCCCCAGAGCCTTCGCCAATCTGTCCTGGGAGAAAATTCCTTCCTGACCCCAAATATGGTGATCAGTAAACCCTGAGCAAGACTCACCAGCCAGACAGCCAAGAAAAATTCTCTGTAATAACTCAGAACCAACCCACCTAGCATCCCTTCCCAGGCCATGGGCATATCTACCACCAGTCGTCAACGATCAGTCCATTGCCAAAGTAGGCTGTCCCATCAGACCCTCCCCTCCATACATTTATCAAGTTCAGTTTTGAAGTCAGCTAGGTTTTTTGCCCCCAATGCTCCCCTTGGAAGGCTATTCCAGAACTTCACTTCTCTGATGGTTAGAAACCTGCATCTAATTTGAAGTCTAAACTTTCTGATGGACGGTTTCTATCCATTAGTTCTTGTGTTCACATTGGCACTGAACTCAAACAATTCCTCTCCCTCTCTGGTGTTTATCCCTCTGATGTATTTATAGAGAGCAATCATCTCTCCCCCCAGCCTTCTTTTGGTTAGGCTAAACAAGCCAAGCTCTTTTGAGTCTCTTCTCATAAGGCAGGTTTTCCATTCCGTGTATCATCCTAGTAACCTTTCTCTGCACCTGTTCCAGTTTGAATTAATCTTTCTTAAATGTGGGGGAACAGACTTGCACAGTATTCCAACTGAGGTCTCACCAGCGCCTTGTATAATGGTGCTAACACCTCCCTATCTCTACTGGAAATACCTCATCTGATGTATCCAAGGACTGCATTAATTTTTTGCACAGCCACATCACATTGGTGGCTCCTTGTCATCCTGTGATCAAACAATACGCCCAGGTCCTTCTCCTCCTCTGTCACTTCCAACTGATGCGTCCCCAGCTTATAGCAGAAATTCTTGTTATTAGTCCCTAAATGCGTGACCTTGCACTTTCCACTATTAAATTTCATCGTATTTCTATTACTCCTGTTTACAAGGTCATCCAGATCTTCCTGTATGATATCCCGATCCTTCTCTGTATTGGCAATACTTCCCAACTTTGTGTCATCCTCAAACTTTATTAGCACATTCCCACTTTTTGTGCCAAGGTCAGTAATAAAAAGGTTAAATAAGATTGGTCCCAAGACCAATCCCTGAGGAACTCCACTAGTAACCTCCTTCCAGCCTGACAGTTCACCTTTCCGTATGACCTGTAGTAATCTTCCCTTTAACCAGTTCCTTATCCACCTTTCAATTTTCATATTAATCCCCATCTTTTCTAATTTAACTGATAATTCCCCATGTGGAACCATATCAAATGCCTTACTGAAATCTAGGTCAATAAAATCCACTGCTTCCCTTTGTCTAAAAAAATCTGTTATCTTCTCAAAAAAGATCAGGTTGGTTTAGGATGATCTACCTTTTGTAAAGCCATGTATTTTATCCTAATTATTGTTAACCTCAATGTCCTTAACTACTTTCTCTTTCAAATTTTTTTTTTCAAGATCTTGCATACCACTGAGGTCAAACTAACATGCCTGTAGTTACCTGGAGTACTTTTTTTCCCCTTTCTTAAAAATAGGAACTATGTTGCAATTCTCCTTACGGTACAGGCCCTGAATGTACAGATTCATTAAAAATCCTTGCTAATGGGCTTGCAATTTCATGTGCAAGTTCCTTTCATATTTTTGGATGGAGTTTATCCTCCCTTCCCCGCCCCCCCCAATTTAGTCTCATTAAGCCGTTCAAGTTTGGCTTCTACCTCGGATGTGATAATTTGTTCATGTCCTCATTCCCATTAGCCACCCTACACTTATCCCCAAGTTCATCATTAGCCTCATTAAAAATGGATGCAAAATATTTGTTTACATATTCAGCCATGCCTAGATTATCTGTAACCTCCACCCCATCCTCAGTGTTTAGTGGTCCCACGTCTACTTTCTTTGTTTTCTTCTTATTTATATGGCTATAGAACCTTTTACTATTGGTTTTAATTACCTTTGCAAGGTCCAACTCTACTTGGCTTTTGGCCTTTCTCATTTACCTCTACATGTTCTGACCTCCATGAGGTAGCTTTCCTTCCACTCGTAGGCTATCTGCTTTCACTTAATCACCTGTCTGAGATGCTTACTCATCCAGCTTGGTCTACAACTCTTACCAATGAATTTTTTCCCCTTTCTTGTGATGCAGGCTTCAGATAGTCCCTGCAACTTTGACTTGAAGTAATTCCAAGCCTCCTCCAACTTTAGATCCCTGAGTTCTTCAGTCCAGTCCACTCCCCCAACTAATTCCCTTAATTTTTTTTAAGTTAGCCCTTTTGAAGTCAGAGACCCTAGTCACAGATCTATTTTTGTTTATCGTTCCATTTAGTTTAAACTGAATTAGCTCATGGTCGAGCAAACCAAGGTTGTCCCCTGCAACCAGTTCTTCTATGAGGTCCTCACTACTCACCAATACCAAATCTAAAGTGACATCCCTTCTTGTTGGTTCAGTAACTATTTGGTGAAGGAATCTGTCAGCTATCACATCCAGGAAAATCTGGGTCATATTATTACTACTAGCACTTGTCCTCCTGTCTGTATCTGGGAAGCTAAAGTCTACAATCAAGCAGTTCCCAGTTTAATCACATAGTTACTTCATTAAAAGCCTTAAAGAGGTCCAGATCAGATCCTGGTGATCTGTAACTCAACCCAAGCACTATCCCAGGGGAAACTCTCTAGTAGTTTTCTTCCCCAATGTGATATTTACCCAGACAGACTCTGTCTTATCAATTCCATCACTTCTAATTTCTTCACAGTCTACCTCATCAATATGCAATGCTACTCCACCACCTTTGCCTTTATATCTGTCTTTCCTATACAGAACATACCCTTCAATACACCAGTCATGACGACTATTCCACCATGTTCCTGTTATCCCTATAACATCTGGTTTCACTTCCTGTACCAGTTGTCCATCTGCTGTTTAGCAAGATGTCCTTACTGTCTATGGAGCAGATCATCTCTTCTCCCTGGAGCCACTGAGGAGCCAGGCTCTCAAATGGAGCTTCTGCAGGTTCACATGCAGTTTGCCCTGGGTCCTGAGAGAGGAGATTTGAAAAAGCAGGATTTGTGGCAGGCATGCTGACACTGTTGTAGGCATGGATACCATGTTTGCCTGGGCCATGCTGGGGTTATCAGGATGACTTTGGCTTGATTGATCCTGATCTTGTGTATGACTCTTGGCAGTAGTGGAATAGGAGGAAACGCGTATGGGAGAGAGGTGCATCCCATCAGATAAGAAATGAATCTATTTGGATCTTGGTCCCTGGCTGGCTATGGAGCAAAACGTTGAACATTTGCTGTTCCAGCTGATGGCAAATAAGTCTATGGAGGGGAACCTACATTACTGGAATATGTTCTAAATCATGGAGATATTTATTTCCTACTTGTGGCTGCGCGAGAACGTTTGGCTTATCATGCCTGCCCTGATGTTCTCAGAGCCAAGTAGATAGGTGGCTGATATATTGATGTTGTGTTGGATGCAGTATGTCCTCAACTTTATGACCTCTGTGCCTAGAGAATGTGATCTTGCTCCTCCCTGTTTGTTTATGTGGAACATGCAGGCCACATTGTTTGTCATGATTTGTATGGTTTTGTTTTCAGTTAGAGGCATGAAGTGTGCACAGGCATTGCGAACTGCTCGCAGTTCCAGAATGTTGATGTGGCAAGTTGATTCCAAAGGCAGCCATCTGCCCTGTAGTGGGAAGTTGGGGGGAGGAGGCAGGGGGGCGAGGGTGGGGGGAGACTGCAGGAAGCGGATACCTATGCATATGTTGTGCAGATGGGTCCACCATTGTAGTGAGTCTATGACCTTTGTTAGAATGCTTAGAAGTTTCTTCAGTCTGTGTGTGGGATATACACTGTCCTGAATCAAGCTTTCACGCAGTGTATGCATAGTCTAGCATGTTTTACCACGTATGTGGTCGCTCCTTGTGACACTGGTAAATAGGATATAGGAAACACAGACAAATACATTTAGCATCTACCCTTGATTCTTATCACTTCACATGAATGGGTTAGTGATTGCTAAACTAATTAACATTTCTCTGACGCCCAAACACAAGTGAATTGGCCTGATTACAATTACAGTGCCTCTTGTTAAGCCTGTAAGAGACATACACAGGTTAGCTGGTTTGACAGCCTCACACCCCACTCACTCTTGGTTTTTCCTCTTGCTTCTTAGCTTCCCTCCCCCAAAGAGAACACATTGCTTTCGTTAACCCCCTTCTCAGTCCTGTGACAGACAGGGAGCCCTTCACCATTCCTATGGCACTCTCACAGTATTGCTGTACGATGAGGGGCCAGTTGACAGCTCAGCAAGACCTGGGTCAGGTCACGGAATCTGTTGTGACCTTTCGAAGTGAAATGGTAAACCCATATAAAAAGAACACAATGCTGAGCACAAAAGTTTTAACTAGTTTTCTTCCAAAAAAAAAGTTTTGTTCACATGTAGGAGTGGTGTTTCAACCTAGGTCACCATCTCAGGGTATAGCTACACAGCAATTAAAAAGCTGCGGTGGGCCTGAGCCAGCTGACTTCAGCTCACCCGTCAGGGTCCTAGAGCCCAGGCTCCAGTCCAAGCCCAAACATCTACACTGCAATTAACCCGATAACCTGAGCCCAATGAGCCTGAGTCAGCCAGCACGGGCCAGGAGTTGGTGTTTCATTGCAGTGGAGACATATCCTTAGACCTTACAAAACTAAGCAGGATAGAGCTAGATCAGGTCTTTGAAAGAAAACCTGGGGCAGTGGGGATTCAGTAGGTGGCACTTGGTCTCTGAGCTGGTGCTGAACCCAGCTGGCATTAAGGGGTACTGGGGTACTGAAGGCGCAGTGATTCTGATGAGATACAGAACACAAGTTCTGACTTTCTAGATTTATTAGGAATTCCATGCCATGAATGAACCCTGGTGTTTTGGCCACATTCCACTATGGTTAGTTATAATCTACCTAAAATTCTCCTTGCTGTTTAACCTTCACTTCCTGTTCTATTCTGAAGAATTGTTAAACAGCTAGCCACAATCCAACAGAAAGGTAGCTGGATTTTAGAGACAGAAATTATTTCCATGTGTAGGCCTTGCTGGGGCCCTAGGCATACTTAGTCATGTGAACCAGAGCAGGCCTGGCCACAGCAAAATAAGAACACACCAGGTATTGGCTAACACCAAGCAATTCCTGACCCGAGAGGATGGTACAAAACACACAGATCTCTCAAGTAAAAGATGGTACAGATACACACCAACCCTTCATAAAGAAAAGGAGGGATGACAGGATAATGGAAAAGAATGTTTTATTTGAACTAGCAGGTACAAGGAGAATGATGGTAATAACTGCATCTGGAGTGTAATATGTCACTTGTTTGTATCAATGTGTAAAAGAAGTGCTGGTCTAAGGGCCAGGATCCTGGTGTCCTGATTGAACCAGTACCAAGATCGGAGGCACACATGAGTGTCCCTGTAGCTCCTATGGGGTGCTAGTGCTGTGCTTTGTTGATAATCAACCTGGCCAAGTGCCTTCTCCACTGAACCGAGGCTGTGGCCTTTCTTATGAGTAACAGCGAGGTCTGTGGAATGAAGAGGCTACCGTCTGCTAGTGCAGCTGACATGGGCGCTCCCAGAACAGCAGCACCGGCAGCAGTAAGAATGCTGCAGGTGCAGTAGCAGTTCCCCAGCACTAACAACATGAGGCACATGCCCAGGCCAAAGTGCTCTGGGACCCATTGTGAGGAAAGATAGTGCCACATCAGCACCAAAAGCATGGATGTTTAGAGTGAGAGTCCATGAACAGGGATTATGTTAACCTAATATTGCCTTTATAAAACAGGCTCTAGTTATGTTCTACACGTTCTACATTAGAAATGCACATGCATGAACATGAGACAGAAAATGCATATCACTCACACGCAGTAGTCAGGAAAAGCTGGCTGAAACCCCGTGCAGCACATTCATGAATCAGAACAGCAGCAGACAGTCTACGTAACACTATACTGGACACAAATATGCTCTGAGCCCATATAGTTCTGCTCCCACCCTCAGAAGTGAGCCTTCATTATACAGTATCTATCCAGCAGAGATTAGAAGCTTCATGCAACAGGCACATGTGTGATATGCACTGGTGGCACTATATAGTAATTAAAGTAAGAAACAGCTTGGCCTTACTGTGATTCGTAAATGTCTCTCACATGCACTGAGGCCAAGAAGAGTTAGGTACCCAGGATGCATTGACAATAGTTGCACACTTGCACAGCAGCAGCTGAACGCGGATGCTCTCAAGACGGATAGCACCGTGTGCCTAGCTGAGCTTTGAGTTCCCTAACGTGCCCACTGAAGCTTCAGCTCTGCCCTGTGCTGAATTGTCAGGAGCACAACTAAGAACTCAGCAACAGTCTGTATATGCTCAGTTTGCCAGAAAGCACTCCATCTTCCTAGGAAGGTCAAACAACTTCCAGTTTTCAAATGATAGAAAACCTCGTTCCTAAATTTTAATGCCATTAGAAGTTACATTTATTTATGGGTCTGAGCATCTATGACACCGCCAGAGAAAAATGAAGTTTCTACTTTGTTTGAAATTAGTGATGGGAATACATTAGCTAGATCACTAGTGTAGCATCAATAGTTCTCAACATTCTAGAAATGTGGCCTCACCAGTACCAAAGAGAGGGGAATAATCACTTCCCTCAACCTGCCGGCAATGCTCATACTAATGCAGCCCAATGTGCCATTATCCTTCTTGGCAACAAGGGTTCACTGCTGACTCATAGCCAGCTTCTTGTCCACTGTAACCCCCAGATCCTTTTCTGCAAAACTGCTGCCTCGTCAGTTCGTTCCCTCATCTATAGCAATGCATGGAATTCTTCCATCATAAGTAAAGGACTCAGTGAAATACAAATGCTTCCCAACTGATTTGAGGACACCATCTCCCAAAAACAATGAGAAAGAACATATTACTTCATGCTCTGGATTACATGACATACTGATCTTTGTTTTTCATGTTTAGCTCAAACAAGATTTAATAGCTATCTTGCCACCTGAATCCTATAACACAAACAAGAAATGTGCTATAGCACAATTCATTTGGGGATTAGTCAAATTTCAGTTTATTTGGCACCCCCTTCAGCTAAATCTTACTCTGGGGAGCATGGGGTAAGGATGCTGGAGTGGGATGGGTTTAGCAGAGGGGCATGATGCTGGATATCAGTATGATTAATGCGCATCTATATGGAGTTGGGATGGGGCAGTTATTGGGCGTGGTCAGTGCAGCCAGGGATCACTGCGATCAGAGAACTGGGGAATGCAGGAGGGGAGATCAATGGGGAGCTGTTAGCAGTGGTAGTAGGTTGTCAAGACGTGTGGGAAGGGCAGGGGAGTACTAGGCATTTGGCAGGCTGTAAGCAGTCAAGGTCTAGGGAGTTATTGGGGGTCCTCAGCATATTATGGGGGCACAGCTATCAGGCATCTGGGTGTATTAGCAGTGGGGTGGGATTGTTGTGGTTCGGCAGGAATCCAGGGAGGGTTTCTCAAGGCTTACAGGGGTGGGGGCTACCCAAGGGTAACTGGGGGGCAGAGGAGTTTGGCAGAAAAGTTAACCAGGAGGTGTGGGAGATCGGTGAGAGACTAGGTGAGGGAGATTATCACTGGGGCTACCCAGAGATGGGGGGTTACCTGGGAGTTCAATGGGCGGGAGAGGTTACCTAGAGTTGGGGGAGGCTGCCCAGCGATCCGTTTGTGGAGGGAGTGGGTATACCTTGGCTTGCGGAGTTACTCAAGGAGTTGGCTGGAGGGGGGATTAGCCTTGGACAGTTATTGGGGCCCAAGCACCCCCATACCTAGTGCTGGTGCAGCCATTGCCAACACTGCCAGTTCCCAGCTGCTCTTGTATCCGTAGGAGTCAGAGCTGCCCGAGCTGAGTGGGGCTGCTCCAGGCCATGCTGGGACCCGTAGCAACCCCCACGAGGCTGGAACCCAGCACCTCTTATGAGATCTCACTCACACCACTTCCCACAGACTTTGGGGGGGGTGGTTGGGAAACACATCACTTGCAGAGAGCAGGGGTGTGCTGGAGCCAACAACTCTGCCCCCGCCATGCTCACTGCTTCCAGGTGGAGCTGCCTGTTTAGATCAGGCCTCATCCCCCACTGGGCCCCGCCCCCTCGCAAAGCACCAAATCAGCAGCACAGAAAAGTAGAAAGTTTATTGCAGCAGTAAAAGGTGCATGTGTCCCGCCCTGCCCAGCACCCCACCCTCTGGTCCCAGCCAACTCTGCATAGACTAAGTTTGGCTGCATGCCCAGCCCAGGGCAAGGGAGTTGCTCTGACCAGGCAGGAAGAAAAGTCCACAGGATCAGCCGGGGCGTTGCAGCATTACTGCATCTCAGAAAAATCAAAGGGCTGGAAGTCTTCTCTGAAGGCCTTGGCAGCGGCCTCTGCCTCGTCCCGGCTGATCGTACACTGTCGCCAGTCCGCTCTTCCCGGAACATTAAGAATAGCTTCGCTTGCCAACACTTCCCTGCCAGCGAATCAAAACACAGTAACACATGAGTCAATAGCTGGAATATCTTAAATTGCAAACAGAGAATTTCAAATAATGAGATTACCGATTTGGCATCTAAATTCTGATACCACAGAGACTATGTTATATCAAATGCACAAGCCCTGTTCATGTTGAATACAGTAGCAAAACTCCCACTGAATTCAAGGGGAGGAGATCTACTAAGTCACACTCAGAAATAGGCTTGGTAGGATTTGACTTTTATTGGTAAATGTCAATTTCACCAATCACACACAAACCTATGAAAAAATATTTCCATTCGTTATCATCAAAAGTTACAGATAAGAAAAGAAAGAATAATGCTGCTTGAATTTTATTTCAGGCTATTTACTGTGTATATTTTGACATGAGATTGACAATGTGTGTTTTAACAGTAGTTTTTGAATTTTTCTGCTGTCAGTAAACAACTGTTTGAACCATCAACACATAATTTCCTGAAACAAAAAATTTAAACAGATAAAAATTTTTAAAAGTTTAAAAATAAACTTTGATGTCTGTCATAATTATAAAAAATTCTTCCAAGCCTACTTATAAACAGAATTCCTAGCCAAAAACTTAATTAAGCTGCTACTCAGATGCATCACCCATCCTCATGTTTTAAAAAGGCATTTTACTATGGAAAATGAAATGTAAGGCACAGAGAATTACTTCATAAGGAATGTCATACACACGATTCTGTATCACTACATTCATCTCTTCTTTTTCCGTACTATGGTTTTATGATCTGAAGGTGGCTAGGAATTTGGACACACTATGTAGGAAGTATCACAACTAACTGGAGGCACAGGGAATCTTTGCAAACAAGTATGAAACTCCAGGCCTCATTCCTCAAATGGAGAAGAGAAAAATGGAGGGTTATCTGGTTAAAGCACAGGACTGGGAGTCAGGAGATTCCAGTTCTATTCTTTTTCTATTCTTTGCTATTGCATGGCCTTGCACAAATGACTTCACGACTGTCTCTCAGTTTCTCCATCTTTAAATACATATTCCTCTTTTGTAAGTGACTGAGAGCTATGGATGAAATAAGTTCTTAAAGAGATCAGTGTTATTTCAATAAATAAAGAAACACAATTTAAGATGGTCGTAATTCCTCATCTTTCTAGGCCATCTAAATAGCCCCAGCGCCTCTCTCAACTGCTGCAGGACAGTGTCTTTGGTGGGATCTATCAAATGTATATTTCATTATGCTAAACATGATCAAGTTAAATAGGAGGAAAAACAAACCTTCCAAACTGTAAGGGAAAATATTTCTGAATACGATGAAAAAGCTTCTCTCCGGTATCCAGTTCAACGTAAAAATATTGTGTCCCCGGCTGTGCTATCTAGAAGAAGGGGAATAAAGGTGATGCTGAAACATTAATCAGTATTTAACACAGTGGAAAAACCTGAATTCTCTGAGCCAGGTGCAAAAGGTACAACTAATTTGACTATTGATCATTCACAGAAAGTGAGCAGAGTAGTTGATTTTTAAATACTTACTTTGTGAAACATTCAAATATAAAATCCCTCTGAAAACCTCAGAAACAGCTTGTAACAGAAGTGATTTTGTTGTAACTGCCAACTAACAGAGAGGAGGGAGAACCAGTCTAGCTTTGCCAGGGTGAGGGGTCACCTGTCTTCTATTGGTGGGAGACACTATAAAGAGCAAGGCAATATTGACACAGAAGTTAAGTTTCTGTGAGGTAGACATCGTGAAATGAACCAACAAAAGCCAGTAAATGAAGTTCTAGGTTAACTCAACTTGTTATTGTAGAAAATGTGTTAAAGGGCAGAAGCAGAGCTAAGTTTCTTGGCTTTTGTTAACTGATGCCACAACACCATTTAGGCACAACATGGGAAGTTAGCAACTATGTTGGAAATCAGAAGTCCTATAACACACACTAGGGACAACAATCTTCATCAGGCCATGTAAGAAGAGACTTAACTGAAGTTTTTTATTGAAAATCTGCGATATTTGGTTTAACTTTAAACATCTGTCTGTTGATTTGTGACATAAGTGTAGATTGCATGAGTCAAGATTGATGGAATACATATACTATAATAGTAACGTGTTCTTTTTCCTTAGAAGACCACCTGACTAGCAGCAGCAAAGGTAGTAATACAAGGTAAAATGGAGTTTGCCTAGGCCAATTTGGACTTAAGTGCTGGCTCATGACATTCAACTTTTCAGAGACGTATTCTCACCCCAGCACTATTCTGTCAAGTTATCGACTGGAAACAAGGACTTGATGGCTCCACACATCAGAATCAAGGTTGGTCAAGAAGTGTTCACCGATAAAGGCCAGTGAAATTGCCCTGTTTATGGAGAAACCAGAGGTTTGTAGCCCTGCCCTTCCAAGCTTCCAAGATGCCACTCCACTATGAGATTGAATACCTCCTGGCAAAAGACCAAGATCCAGAACCTTGAAGCTGGGTCACCAGAACCCCTGATGCAGGAGGAGTTGAGCACTATGGAGAGTGATGATGAGTTCCAATGGTCGCAGTAAACCAGACATACTCTGAAGAATACATCTCGCTGTCTCCTGCATGAGATCCATGTCTTGCCTATGGATGCAAAAACATCTAAGACAAAGCTCAGGATCTATCAAATTGGTGTACTGCCTGTACTGCTATATGGGTCAGAAACTTGGAGCCTCCTACAAGCAGACTTGGAGCAGATAGAGGCATTCCATGTGCATGGTCAGCACCAAATCCTGAGCTTTTAATAGTTTGATTTTGTGTGAAATGCCATAATCTTGCAGCAATTTGGCCTTTCTTCAATTGCTCTCTACATTCAAAATGTACATTGCATGCTCTTCACCCATATCATTAGGATGGACAAAAACACCCAGCTCACTGTGCTCTCAGATTCTCCACTCACATGCAAAGGGGACCACCCTTAACCATTCTTGGCATCATTTGTGGGGCTGCCCTGAGATTTGTAGATTTGTAGGATTGGGCCAGATCTGGAAACTTCACTCTACAATGTCTGGTACGATGCCATCTTCCCTGGTCACCCTGGCTGGTGCAATGGCTCTCAGTACACTATGCGAATTTGATGATGAAGAATATGAATTTATAAAGCACAGAAGGGAAAACTGTGCCCATCTGAAATCTGTTACCAACACATTGGACTCATTTTTCAGTACATTCACATGAATACTTTGCAAGCACACCTCCATTTTCTGCACGCACACAGCAAGACAGGCAGCTGGCTTACTATACGTATATGTCAAACCCCAATCTGCGTGGCTTCTGTCATGCAGGCCTTCATCATTTCAAGATTACATTAATGCAACATGGGGCTACAGTGCCTTAAATCCATTTGGAAACTAAAGCTGTTGAAGAATAAATCCTGACAGTAGCTTCTAACACCAATGCTCAATGATCTGCACCAGCTGCCAATTAGTTTGTGGGAGGTTCAGGTTCCAATTCTGATTTATGAAGCCCTAAATGGCCTGGGGCTTGCACACTTGTGATGCCTCTCCCCATGCGAGATACTGACCCAAGATCTATGGAAGTGCTCGGAGTGCAGCCTCTGTGGCTTACCAGAGATGATGCAGATGGTAGGACATGGGGCCTCAATTTAGAAATTCACTCCCTCTGCTCTGAAACTCCCTCAATAAGCTCGCCATTCGTGCATGGTGAAAAGCATTTGTAGAATGCAGAGGTTTGTAAAGCATTTGTTGTGTTTGGGATTCTGCAGAACTAAAGATAGAAGTTCATCTCATGCTGATTTCTGGTTTTGTGCACAAATCAGGGCAGCTGATTTGGACATTGCTGTTTTTCATATATGTTTTTAAGGCACCCCCCCCCCCCCCAAAAAGCAGCACTAACTTTAGTATAGTTTTAATTTGCAAAGGCTCCTACAAACTGGCATAAAGCATATTTATGTTTATATATTGAAACCAAACTAGAATGATAATTCATTTCCACAGCCCAGCCTGCTGAAAATGAACCCCTTATACTACCTAATGCAGAGAGGGTATTATTAGATCTTTGCATTGCCTTAAATAGTAATACAAACACATCTGTGTCATTGCCCAGAAGCTAGCCAGAGCTGGTAATACTTCTTGTGGAAAGAGCATTTGCTTTCATTCATAGCATCACAACTTTCATAGCTTTACAAACTTAAGCAGTTTTATTCTGACTTCCTGATAGGAGCTTTCTCTGAGCCAGGCTGAGTAAAGCCTCAGCTCTGCTTCAAGTCAGGCTTCTTCTGTGTAGTGTTGAGCAGATGGCTTGCATGAAGTGAACCACGGTGTGCCAGAGTTAAAAGAAAAAGTTGGGATCTAATTTTTGGCTTGTTCCTATTTCTGCTGCAGATGTGGTTTCCAAGGAGTAATGGGCCCAAGGGACACAGCAAGCTACAATGCTGCTAGTTATTACTCATTGATATAGCAAGAAGGAGAAGAGCTTTCTAACTCCACCCAGCAACTGCACCAAGAGCCAGTCACCTGGCATAAACTGGTACTATTTCACTGAAGCAAACAGAGCTGCATCTGCTCTTGCCAGCACTGAATTTAGCCAGCCATATGCACATGACTAGCACACCAGAGAGAGACGTCTTTCTTATATTCCCTCACCTCAGACATTGCTGGCTTCCCCAGGCGTCAGAATTTTTTTACATCTACTCAGTAGAGAGATGACTAATCCACAAAACTTAGAGGGGATTTTACAAATTCAATCTTGCAGAAAACTGCACCGACCTATGGGAATCTCAGGGGTTTTATTCTAACAACAGGAACAAGAGGTCATATAAGCAATGTTTAATTAAAGGCTACCCCAGACCATCAGCCTACAGCAATGATTGATGCAGGGTTAATGTTAAAGATGCAGAGCACCTGCAGCTCACAACGTCTTCACCATCTCTGAAAATCAGGCCTACAATGTAACACAAAAACTCTCTACTGCTTAACCTGGTCGTGTAAGGCTCCTGTTGGATGAAATGCCAAACCAGAAAGGATTATGGTTAAGTAAATGAGAGGTGACAGTCTTGTTTCATACTTGCTTGATATCCGAGTGCTCTGGGATTTCCAGTAATTCAATTTGTTGTTCTTGTGCTTGTACAATAAAAGACTCTTTAATGTCTTCAGTAGCACAGCAGCTGAGTGGTACAGGAATCACCTGGAGATGGTGGACACATCAAGAAAAAGAGACAAACCAAAATATTCACTTCGATAAGGCAGTAAGTCCTTGAATACTTTGCAAGCACACTTCCATTTTCTGCATGCACACAGCAAGACAGGCAGTTGGCTTACTATACATAAATGTCAAACGCCAATCTGCGTGGTTTCTGTCACGCGGGCCATCATCATTTCAAGATTACATTAGTGCAACATGGGGCTATGCTGCCTTAAATCCATTTGGGGCTTGGGTTTCATAGAATCATAGAAGATTAGTGTTGGAAGGGATCTCAGGAGGTCACCTAGTCCAACCTCCTGCTCAAAGCAGGACTAACGTTAGCTAAATCATTCCAGTCAGGGCTTTGTCAAGCCACACCTTAAAAACCTCTAAGGATGGAGATTCCCACAACCTCCCTAGGTAACCCATTCCAGTGCTTCACCACCCTCCTATTGAAATACCTTTTCCTAATACCCAATATAGACCTCCTTCACTGCAACTTGAGACCATTGCTCCTTGTTCTGCCATCTACTACCATTGAGAACAGCCTAGCTCCTTTCTTCTTTCAGGTAGTTGAAGGCCACTATCAAATCTCCCCTCACTCTTCTCTTCTGAAGACTAAACAAGCCCAATTCCCTCAGCCTCTCCTCATAAATTATGTGCTCCAGCCCCCTAATCATTTTCTTTGTCCTCCACTGGACGTTCTCCAATTTGTTCACATCCCTCCTGTAGTGGGGTTCCCAAAACTGGACACAATACTCCAAATGTGGCCTCAACAGTGCCACATTCCGAATAGAGGGGAATAATCACTTCCTTTGATCTGCTGGCAATGCTCCCACTAATGCAGCCCAATATGCCATTAACCTTCTTGGCAACAAGGGCACACTGTTGACTCATATCCAAATTCTTGTCCACTGTCACCCCCAGGTCCTTTTCTGCAGAACTGCTGCTTAGCCAGTTGGTCCCCACTTTGTGCATCCTCTGCATTTGTTCTTGTTGAATCTCATCAGATTTGTTTTTGTCCAATCCTCCAATTTGTCTAAGTCACTCTGTATCCTATCCCTGCCCTCCAGCATATCTACCACTC
>ML675623.1:160956-185053 GCA_007922155.1 Mesoclemmys tuberculata | reverse complement strand
TAGATGATCATATTGGTCCCTTCTGACCTATGAGTCTATGAGATAAATAACACTTCCTTATTCACTTGCTCCACATCATTGAGGATTTTATAGTTCTCTATCATAGTCTCCCTTAGTCATCTCTCTTCTAAATTGAACAGTCTGAGTTTTTTAAATCTCTCATTGTATGAAAGCTGTTTCATACCACTAATCATTTATGTACCCTTCTCTATCCTTCTCCAATTCTAATATATATTTTTGAGAGGGGGTGAACAGAATTGCATGCAGTATTCAAAGTGGGGGTGAATCATGGATTTATATAGCAGAATTATAATATTTTCTGGTTTATTATCTATCCCTTTCCTAATGGTTCTTAACACTGTTAGCTTTTTGACTGCTGCTGCACACTGAGTGAATGTTTTCAGATCCACTATCCACAATGATGCCATGACCTCTTTCTTGAATGGTAACAGTTGATTTAGACCCCATCATTTTTGTATGGAAAATAGGAATTATTTTTCCAGTGTGATTTACTTTGCATTTATCAACACTGAATTTCATCTGCCATTTGATTGACCACTGATAGTTTTGAGAGATCGCTTTGTAATTCTTTGCACTCAGCTTTTAACTTAACTATCTTATCATTTGCAAATTTTGCCACCTCACTATTCACTTCCTTTTCCAGATGAATATGTTGACCAGCACAGGTCCCAGTACAGACTCTTAAAATCATAGAAAATTAGGTTTGGAAGGGACTCAGGAGGTCATTTAGTCCAACCCTCTGCTCAAAGCAGGACCAACCCTGACTAAATCATCACAGTCAGGCTTTTGTCAAGCCAGGCCTTTAAAACCTCTAAGGATAGAAATTCTATTACCTCCCTAGGTAACCCATTTCAATACTTCTCCATCCTCCTCGTGAAAAAGTTTTTCCTAATATCCCACCTAGATAATCCTCCTAGATTCTTGGAAGAGCCTATTTACCTCTCCCCATTCTGAAAATAGCCATTTATTCCTATCCTTTGTTTCCTGTCTTTTAACCAATTACTGACCCATGAATGCATACTTTTATCCCATGAATGCATACTTAACTTAAGAGCCTTTGGTGAGGGAACTTGTCAAAGGCTTTTCTGAAAGTCTAAGTACACTGTATCCACTGGATCGCTCTTGTCAGCATCATTGGTGACACACACAAAGAATTTTAACAGATTGGTGAGGCATTCTCTCTCTTTACAAAAGCCATTCTGACTCTTCCACAACATATTATGTTTATCTAAGTCTCTGATAATTCCGTTTTTTATTAAAGTTTCAACTGTTCTTTACTAGTTTTAATTTTTTTGCAGTTCCTTACCCTTTTGAGTTTCAACCAGTTTGCCTGGTACTGAAGTTAGGCTTACCAGCCTGTAAGTGCCAGGAGTGCCTCTGGAACCTTTTTTAAAAATGGGCATTACATTAGCTATCCACCATTCATCTGACAAACAGGCTCATTAAGCAATAGGTTACGTACCAGTTAGCAGTTCTGCAATTTCCTATTTCTTCAGAACTCTTAGGTGAATCCCATCTGGCACTGGTGTTTTATTACTGTTTAATTTATCAATTTGCTCCACACCCTCCTCTACTGACACCTCAATCTGTGACAGTTCCTCAGATTTGTTACCTAAAAAGAAAGACTCAGGCCTGGGGACCCATGCAAAGAATTAATTTAGCTTCTTCACAAAGGCCTTGTTTTCCTTGAGTACACCTTTAATACCTCAATCATTCAATGGCCCCACTGACTGTTAGATAGGCTTTCTGGATTCTGAGGTAATTAATTTTTTTTTTTTGCTGTCTCTTTAGCTAATCGTTCTTCAATTATTTCTTGGCCTGGCTCATTATACTTTTTATAGAATCATAGAAGATTAGGATTGGAAGGGACTTCAGGAGGTCATCTAGTCCAACCCCCTGCTCAAAGCAGGAACACCACCAACTAAATTACCCCAGCCAGCGCTCTGTCAAGGCAGGCCTTAAAAACCTCTAAGGATGGAGATTCCACCACATCCCTAGGTAACCCATTCCAGTGCTTTTATACTTGACTTGCCAGAGTCAATTCTTTCTATTTTCCTGACTAGAATTTCACTTGAAATTTTTAAAAGATGCCTTTCAAAGGCTGAGCTGTCCTGAAGAGGTCAAGGGGACACAGCTCTGATAAGCAAAGTAAGGTTGCAGAAGAACTCTGGTTCTGGCCTATTTCCAATGTCCAAAACCAGGATCCAGACCCAAATTCTGCAGCCTGTGTACATCTCTAATCTAAACTAATTCTATCAGAACCAACGTGGTACTCCCCCTGAAGTCCTGTGTAGTCAAACATATTCCCTTTTGGTTTGAGTTCTGACCAAAAAGTGAAAAAGGCTTCTCTCTCATGCCCATTCCACACTCACACCATCACAAAGAAAGGATCTGGGGATATACAAAGTTACACCACAGCAGGACAAACTCCCCAGCTTTTTGTAAACTTAAAACAAGGTGAGGTTATAGCGATGCTGTAATTCAAACTCTTCTTTGCTAACACAGAGCAATCAGATCATCAGAAGTAGATGTGCTTTGGGAATATGCCTTCAAGACGATTCCTGAGTGAACAGCCTGAAAGCACACCTCTGCTCAGGAAAGTGACAGTCTGAGAACAAATCTGCTACTTGCATTTATTCAGGTCACATGTACCGACTTTACTAGCAAGGTAATTATTTTCCCCTTCTTTTAGCTTTGCAAAGCCAACAGAACTAAGAAAAAGGGCACTGGAATCTATTCCTTCTTCAGAACAGTTTACTCAGCTCCAGTCAGTTACATCTGTGAAGACACTGCTATGGCAATGAGGCTACACGGGTATTAGGGAGGAAACAATTTGACCTAGAGGACCTTTATTACTGAGCACAGTAGCTAAGAATTTTGGTAAGGCAGCCGAGGACTAAGAGGCAGATTTACAGACGTATTTATGTGCCTAAATACGGAGATAGGCACTTAGCTACTTTTGAGAGGCACGACTCATGACAACTGAATTTCAACAGGATGTAAGCACTAGGGATGTAAAAATAAGTTTAATTAAAAAGCTGCTTAAATGTTCTAAAAATGGACAGCTCTTGCTGGTGGGGATGGGCAGAGCACAGCACACTGGGGGGGTAGTCGCAGCCCCCACCTGTAAGATCCATCAGTAAGATCTTCCAAGCCACTGCTCCCCTCCCCCCAGTTTAAATGGTAATTAGCTGGTTTAAAATGTTTAAAACAGCTGATTACTGTTTAAACAGTTAAACCTTTTACATCCCTAGTAGGCATCAAACCCCTGCTTAGGTGCTTTTGTAAATCACAGTAGGTGGGTATCTGTCTTGACTGAGCACCTTCAACTGAGCTGAAGACTACCCAATCCAGCCTAATTAATGAGTTCCGCTTGACTGCATTAGGACTGACTGATTGTCTAAAGAGATTGTCTAAAGAGAGCATGGTCACAACAGCACAGGTAGGCACCAGAGCACTGCTAAGCTGTGTCAAATACAAATCTGCCTGAAATGGAGGGTACATACTCTGCATGGCTAAACCATGAGTCTGCTACTTATTACACATGCTACCACAGCTGTGCAACTATTTATACTCACAGTAGCTTGATGAGAGCTAGTTCAAGTATGTATACACGAGCAAGGGAATCACACCCCTCGCTCGTACTGTGGATGTGGCCTACATTTTTAAGATGCCCCCCTCTTTTTTTCTCTTTTTGTTATTTTCTCTAAGGGGAACAATTCTTCAAATAAAAAAGTTAAGTTTACCACAGAGGGACAGGATTCAGTGCAGCAAGGTCTGAAACTGTAGTTCAAGCTCTAAGACACTCTCCCTCCTGCTCTATTTTGAGATGTCTGGACTAACAGTCATGCGTGTTTACAGGTTTTTCTACTTAAAACATCTGTTGGAAGACTCCAAAAATCCTTACACCTAATATTGTACAGAAGATTTTCTGTTTCTCCAGTCAAAGTTTAGAAAGAATATTGCTGCATTTATTTTTGCAATGCTGTTATGATTCTCCATAAAAAGTTAGGTGTAATTTGTTACAAGATTCTTATTTCAGCTTTTGCCAAAAACTTCGGTCTGTATTTGTTTATTTGGCAGAGAGGGAACAGAATTGGTGTATGAACTAACTTGCTCTTGCTCAACAATTCAAAATTTCAGTTTCAAGAGCCTAGACAATATGCAATTGATTTCTGTACTACTGAGTTTATTTATTTGCCTTTGGAAATGAATATTAACATAGTAATTTCAAGATCAGGTAAACTGTGTCTGCAACAAACTGATGCTCAGTAGGCAGAAGCTATTGGCCTTGTGCCGAAACTGCAGTTATTTGAGATGCATCTCCCTGGGGGTGGCTCCACTTCAGATATGCCTGAGTCCTGTGCCTTTGATCAGAGAGTTCTAGCAGTGCCCGTTCAGCCTGCACATGCACCCCACACATCCTCATGCCCCATACCAAGGTGACATGGAGCTGTGCAAGCAAACCACCCTCAGTTCCTTCTCCACCACAAAGTCCCATCACCAAGAAGAGTCCAAAACAGAAGGGCAAGGAGACATCTCAAATAGATCCATTTACTGCACAAGGTGAGCTCCCTCTCCTTCAACTAGTGTCTCTGAGGGTGCTCCACAAGCAGTACACCTCTAAGGAAGCAGAAGGTTTGGAACAGAGTCCAATACAGAGGACAGAACTGCATTGCCTATGACGGCATCAGATCTTGCAGCAGGCACCAAGGCATAATGGTTAGAAAAAGCATGAACTGAGGACCAAGTTGCTGCTCTACAAATATCTGCCACTGGTATGTCCTTCAGTAAGGCTACAGAAATAGAGAGTACTCTTGTGCAATGTGTTCTCTCTCTTGGTGGAGGCTGAACCTAATTTCGCTCATAACAGATTTAATATATCCAGAAATCCATTTTGATAACCTCTGTTTTGAAATTACTGATCCCGTTTCTGTCTGGAATAGATACAAATAGTCTAGGAGATCTTCTAAATGGTTTGGTCCTATCTGGATAAAAAGGCTAGTGCCCTCCAGTCATCTAGGCTGTGGAATACAGTTTCCTGATTAGTCCAATGTGGCTTGGGGAAAAAGACAGGAGATTAATAGTTAGATTATTATGAAATGCTGATGATACTTTAGATAAAAATCTTAGAGGGGTCCGTAGCGTGACTTTTCCTCTTATGAATACCATAAACAGGGGGTCTTCCATGAAAGCGCCCAACGTTCCTCTTTTGCAATAGGTGGTAGTAGAGGAGGTTGAAGGGAATGGGACTCTCTCTGCTTGTTCCGGAGGTGCAAATACTTTGTTGCAAATTGTTGATGACTGAACATCCCTGGGTGCAGCAAGGCCACAGAGGGGGCCAAATGGCACAAGTGGAGGCATCCATCTGTGTTCCTGCCATGTGTTGGCTGTTTGAGTTCTATTCTCCTGCAATACACCAGTGTAGGAGGAGGGGTGATATGTCCTGGAATAGATAGCGGAACCCTACACAGATATTTGAGAGTAGGCGGAGTCATCTTCAACATATGCCAAGAGGGGGGACAGCTATTCAGCCTGTAAAGTAGACAAGAGTGAGTAAGGTAATCCAGGTGACAGAGGGGTCAGGTGACAAATTAAGTCGCAGCACAGATAAACCCCAGGACCCATTAACAGAGGAGACACTGGCTCTGAAGATACTATCAGGTTTTTAGGGCATTGACATTCTTTCAGTTCCAATGGCACCAAAAGCTAGGGCCAAGTGAGAACCTGATAGGATGGCTTTGGTACCAATGCAGCTGGTACCAAGAGCTTGGCATGAACATGAATTAATTCCCCATTCCATCAGTACTATACGTAGCCAAGCAGTCTTCCAACACTATAGCCTTCCATATTACCAGGACTGATTGTTGTTCAGAGATGGGTTTAGAGCTCTTCTCAGAGTATTTCTGCAGCTCTGAGTACTGGTACGCAAACTAAATACTGAGCCTGTCTTTGATGACTGACTTCTCTTCACCTCCATCGTGGTACCAGAATCACTTGGAACCTGTATGGAATTCCCCTTGGGACCTGAGGTCTCTGCAGCCCTTTTATGCATCAGTGACCGAGATTCTCTTGGAGATCTACTCTTCATCCTGCTTCTGTGTAGAGGCAGAAGTCAATGCTACGGTTGCTGAGGTCTTCTGTGCCACAGCTGCAACTGGTATCATGATACTGCCTATGTCTTAGAGGCTTCCAGTGATCAAGATCTTGAGGTGGACAGGGCACTAGCTGTACTGGGAGGCCTATGTACAGGAGGATGTTCCACGCCTGGTTCCGAAGCCAGTCTTAAGGCTTGCTCTATCATTAGGTGTTTTTAAACTTAATCTCTCTCTTTTTTCAGGATCTACTCTTGCTGGAAGTGCAGATCATGCAAATACTGGGAATGCGAGTGTTTTCCAAACAGTGGAGGCACTGAGAATGCCTGTCACCGATTGAGATAGTCTTGCAGCAAGAGAGGCACCTTTTAAATCCCAGGGAGTCTAGCAGTTGTAAGCAAACAAACAAATTTGCGCCTCCCCCTTAACGGGGAAAGAATTAACAGTATATAGAAATATATATCTAAAAACATTCTTTTATTTTTTTTCCAGGTAAAAGAAAGAGAAAAAAGAGAGGGAACAACAGTACTAACAACTATAAACACTATCAAACAAAACATTTTGTACTAAGAGAACAGGCGCACAGAAGACTGTCTCAGGCTGAAGGCAGCTGGGAAGGAAAGGAGGGTGATTTGCACATGCAGCCCAAGATGGCCTTGGTGTGGGTGTGACTCAAAGCACCCTGTATTCACACTGCATGCTACTGTAATAATCTTTGTACAAAATACATCTTGTGAGGTACTCAAAAAGTAATAATGTGCTGGTGAATATCATCATGGTGAAATGCACAGAGCAACATTTTATGTGAAGTTATGAATTTCCTCTGTATGATATTACTTGTTCAAAAACAGAGAGATCTAACTAGGCAAGATTTGTTAAACAGGCCTATCCTAACAAAGAAATGTGTGCTTACCTCAGTTTACATATAATAAACAGAACCCTTAAGACAGCAGGAAACTGAACAATTTGCATTTTAGCAAGCGGAGGAAAAAGAAAACAGCATGGAGCCTCCTTCATCACCAGTTTCCATGTCACCTTCCTACACTGCTTGAATAAACTTTACTGAGGGGAAACCTTCAGAAGAATCCATTTCAAAGGTTCACTGGACTTTAAAAGAAAGGGGCAGAAAACCCCAAGTTACTTCTTTCACCCAAGACGACAAAGGAACTAGCACCTTTGGGCCTGTGGAAGAGCTCCAGACTGAAGGGGGGGCCAGTGACCATCTTGCTGGATGACTGGGTGGAAAAAAAAAAAAAAAAAAAAAGCTATCTTGAAGCCTTGAACCAAACTTCGCTAGATTAAGATTTAGACTTTTAGATAAACGTTTTCACTTTTATTTGCTTGTAACCATTTCTAACTCTCTCTCTCATACTTGAACTTGCTTAAAATCTTATCTCCTTTTGTTAATAAACTTGTTTTACTATTAATTTAAACCAGTGGTGCTGGGTTTGTACTAAAGTGAACGTCAATGCCAGTTAATGTGGCAAGCTGGTCGGTTTTGTCTTCTTAAAAGAGCAAATAGCTCTGCATGTTGCAAGAAAGGGCTGGACCTATCACAGCACATGAAGCTGGGGAAGTTCAGGACTAGGATTGTGTAGGAGTCGCATAGTAACATTAACCAAGTCTGGTAAACAAAAAAAGTGTCTTTGATAACTGCTGGCTGTTGGATTCCGAGTGGCTGAATCAGAGCTGTTCAGCATACAGAACATGAAGTGTGTGCTGGCTGCTGACTGTGTCTATGTCTCATACAGGGACAGAATAGCAGAAGCACTTGGGGCACTCAGGGTTATAATACAAGTAGTGACACAGCCTCTCACTGGTCTAAATGGCACTGCAGAACGGGAACTGTTACCAAAAATCTCTGACCAAAGGTGTAGGTGCACCTGAAGTGGAGCATTCACAGGGACAATACTAGAAGAGCCTACATAACTAAACTGGAGAACTGAAAGCAAAAAGCTGCAACTGTAGCTCAGATTTCAGAAGGACCTGATATGGAGCTGGATGATGAGGTCTGGGATAGGATAAACCTCTTCTATCCAAGAAGGGTCTCAGAATTTTCCTATAACTTTCCCAGCCAGTAAAAAATTAAAAAAACCCAACTGGCTGCTGAGGCAAACTGTCTTAGTTAATGTACATCTTCATGAAATCAAGATGATTTCATAAACTTGTTATGCAGCATAGAGGGATGCTGATCAGAGCTGAACATGATGTTAGATAAATGGGAGACTTCCATCTCAGAGACTGTCAAGCCAACAACTTACACCAACCCTAAGTTCTGTCAAGATGGCACCATCCAGTCAAGTGAGCTGGAGAGGGAGTTGCCATTACTAGAGGGGAGGAGAGCAGTGAGGAGGCTCGGAGTGAAAGGTGCCAGGCTGCTAAACGAGGGGTAGGAACCCTGTGTAGAGTCCATGAAAACAAACGGTTACCTACCTTTCAGTAACTGTGGTTCTTCAAGATGTTCTGCACATGTAGATCTCAATTACAGATGGTGTCTATGTGCCCTAGCACAGGTATTCAGAACGTTTTCATTAGCAGCATCATGTAGTGGTTGTGCATGTGACTTGAATGCCCTTGCGCCCTCCCACACCATCTCCCAAGGGCATACAGGACACAGCAATGCCACCCCTGCCACTCAGGTCCTTTGCCACTTAGAATCATCATTTATAAGACTCTGAGCTGCGGAGATGGAGGGCAGAGCGTGGGATTCACATGTGCAGAACATCTCAAAGAACCAATTACTATAAGTAACTATTCTTTCTTATTTGAGTTACTGCACGTTTATCCCAGTTATCATGATTAACCAGCACATATACTTCCAGGAGGTCGGAGCTGAGAATTATCTAAAAAGAGATTGCCAAACTGCACTTCCAAAATGAGCATCCGCTCTTGAAGCAGTGACTATCAAATAGTGTTTTGTAAACATATGAGCTGAAGCCCAGGTAGCTGCTCTACATGTTTCCAATTTGACTTAAACATGCTATTGATGCAGCTTGTGCTCTGGTGAAATGAGCCCTAATATTTGAATAATTAATCTGCTTATTAATACCATAAGCAATTTTAATACAATGTGACACCCATTTTGAAAGTTTCCACAATGAAATAACCATCCCTCTAGATTTATTACAATAAGCCACAAAGTCTTGAAGTTTAACAAAAAGATTACATTTTATCAGATAACGTACCAATGATCGTTTGACATCTAGTGTATGTAACTGAGATCCAGTCAATGACAAGTGAAGTTTTGGAAAGAAAACTGGTAAGCAAACAAACAGATTGGTATGCAAATCTGGCAGTACTTTTAGGGAAAAAAATGGATGACGACTTAGTTACCTTTTCCACGTGGAAAAACTGCATGGGTGGGGAGGGGGGGTGAGGGGGAATTTATTGTTTAGGCTTGTAATTTGCTTATTTTGTGAGCCATCATAATTGCCACTAGAAATACCACTTTAATTCATAGCAGATGAATTGGACAATTTTTACAGGTTCAAAAGGGTTCAGTGGAAGTGTCCATAAGTGAAGAAAGAACTTGGCTAAAATACCACGTTAAAGCAATCTTTCTGACAGGAGGAAAAACATGAACAAGTTCTTTCATAAACCTGATTGATGAGAAAAAGCTGAACGTCCCTCTACTGGAGAATGGAATGTGGAAATTGCTCCCATGTGTATTCTGATTGAAGCAAACATAGTCCTGCAGGTAAAGATAGTAAGTACTCTAAAATAATTGAAATAAACGTTATTTTGGAACATAACCCTTAGCCTCTGCACATAATGAAAAACGTTTCCATTTGTCAGTGCACCTAGTCCTAGTGGATACTTTTCTGCTTTGGAGAGGACAACTTTTAAACTCTGCAGAACACACTCTGTCTACTGAGAACATCCAGATAACATCCGAGCTTTGAGATAAAAGGAAGATGGGTCTGGGTGAAGTAGTAGAAGTGATTATGCAATATGACTTTCTGAACTCTTATTGAAATAAATTGGTGTTCTGACAGTAGTATTAGGTTTGAGAACAAAAACGGGAGGGACCAGTCTGGAGCCACCACTATTACTTGAGCCTATTCTTGTCTTATTTTCCATAACACCTTTAGGAACAGTAGAAATGGAGGGAAAGCATACATTAAATAGTGTGACCAACAAATCATGAAGGGATTTTCCAGGGATCCTAGACTCCTTCCTGCTCAAGAACAAAACATAAAATAAAATGAGACTTTTCCTGTTTTGATTTGATGCAAACAAATGGATGTAGGGAATTCCTCAAATTTGGAGGATTTGGGTTAGTAGTTAATTTTTCAATTCCCATTTGTAAGACAAGGACATTTGGTTGCTTAATGAATCTGATTCCATTTCTCTCTCCCAGGAGATGAAGAGATGACAGATTGATGTGATTCTGAGTACACCATTCCAAAAGTTTTATAGCTTTTTAACAAAGATAATCTCATCTTCCACTTCCTTATCTGTTTTATAATATGTCGCTGTGGAATAGTCTGAGAGAACTTGTTCCGAAGAGTCCTTCATGAGAGGCAGAAAGGTTTTGCAAGCTAATCTCACCACTCTTAGTTCAGGTACATTTATGTGAATTGCGGATTCTCGACATGACCAGAGGCTGAGAGTCTGAAAGTGATCTATATGTGCACTCCATTCTATCTTGAATGCATGTTATCAGAATTTTGGATGTGACTGGAGAAGTGAAAAGAATTCCCACACAAATATTTCCCTCTGTTATCCACCATTCCATCAAGGTTAGGATTTGATCTGGAATCAATACCTGTAATGACATATCGTGGAAAACTGGTTTGTAAACTGACTTGATCCATACTTGAAATGCTCTGAGACATAATCTCACCATCAGAGGAGTGAAGTTTGGAACAGACTTCCAAGGGGAGCAGTGAAGGCAAAAAACTTAGCTAGCTTCAAGACTGTGCCTGATAAGTTTATGGAGGGGATGGTATGATGGGAGAGCCTAATTTGGCAATTAACTGATCTTTTCACCCACATTCTCAGGGTTTAGCTGATTGCCATATTTGGGGTTGGAAAGGAATTCTCTCTCAGAGCAGACTGGCAGAAGCCCTGGGCGGTTTTTAGCCTTCCTCTGTAGCATGTGGCATGGGTCACTTGCTGGTGGATTCTCTGTACCTGAAGTCTTTAAACCATGATTTGAGAACTTAAATAACTCAGTCATGGGTTGGGGTCTATTACTGGAGCGGGTGGGTGGATGAGGTTCTGTGGTCTGCATTGTGCAGGAGGTAAGACTAGATGATCATAATGGTCCCTTCTGACCTTAAAATCTGAGTCTATAAATGGGTTACAAGCATACAAGAAGCCATGTGGCCTAAAGGTTTGAGTCATTTTTATTGTAGTCAGAGGGTAAGTATGGAAGTGAAAGATTGAATTTATTATCTGAAATCTGTTACTGTTACTGAATCTAGGAGAGCTCAAATAATTGTATCGATGGGGACGGATCCAGATTTGACTTTAAGTTGATCCTCTAACCCAGGGATGAAAATAAATGACTCACTTTTCTTGCTGCTGCTATAATTTGAGTTCCCCCGCAGAAGTCAGCTGTCTGATTAAGAATAAACGTGCAACCCTTGTCTGAGTAAATGAGCTCCACCGCTAATAGGCACTTTATCAACATTCTGAGGGCTACTGACATTCTGAAAGAAAATGGCCACAAATTTAGAATGACTCACCAGAACCATAAAAAGTACATACTTTCTATGAGCAGGGTGCACTAGGACACAAATAAGCATCCTGTAAGTCAAGGGTAATGAACTAGTGCAGGAATTATTTAAGTGAGAATTACTATGGGAACTTTGGGCACATAAAATGACTTTGCTGACATTTCTGAGATCTAAAATCAGACACCAGCCAATTCTTTTTCTCCGTATGAGGAAAATAAGGAGAATTATACTGAGAAGTTTTCTGACCTGTGTTATACAAAAGGACTATATGATTGCAATGTTTCCTTCTGGCCTTGGAGTCTATGATGATCTACAAACAACATTAAATTTGTCTCTACGCTCTTGAGGGCAACTTGTTCTTAAAATCTGTCAGTCTATCGCACTGCAGTTAATCATTTAGATGGCATAGCTTGATAATTTGCTATCCTGACTTGTAAAGATGCTGAAGAATATATTTTCTTTTGAGAAAATCCAGTCTCCTGGGTTCTTTCTCTTTAGGAGATTTCCCAGACTGTTTTGATCTCTCATTGGCTGCAACAACTAGTGATGACGACGCTGAATGGATATAAAAATACTCAAATCAGATGGCACCTGATACCTAAGATCAGCACATTTTGAAGTAGCTGAAATGGAGGCAGGGTAGCCTAGAGATCTTTTGCCGAATGCAATATCCCTTCATTAATAGGCAGTGCAACCCTATTTTGGGATATGCTGGCTGTAGAATATCAAATAATTTGTGTTTTTTCTAAGCTTTATCTAAAAGAATTTCAATATCTTTGCCATATGCTTCAATAATTCTTGAAGAGTTTTAAAGTCACCACCTGAAGGTGGTGTAGCCTATACAATGGTTTCATCAGATAGGAAGATGACCCAGGTAAAGGATCAGAAGGATTTTCCTGATGGGCAGATATTTCACCATCACTTAAAAGTTCTTCATCTAGAACTTAACAAGGAAAGGGATCAGAACCATATGAGTCTGCAGCTCATGACTCACAAATCAATCTCATATCTTGTGGAAGAACTTGTCCCTGAAATTGTGGCTATAGGGGCCATGCAGGCTAATGTGGCCAAGGCTATGGGACATTTGGCCAATTCAGAGAAAACCAAAGGCCATGACGAGAATGAGTGCCCTCAAATCTGGTAGGAAGCTCCTTCTAATTGTTTTTCCTCCATCTTTCTGGCACTTGAATCAGGGAAACCTCCAGGACTGGTGACTTGTTTCCGGAGTGACCTAGGGTCTGCTGAGGATACAAAAGAATTATTTGGAACCACAAAATTATTTGTATAAGACATCTGGATTGAGGGTGCTGCAGGAGCCTCTTCATACAGCTGAAATTACTGGTGCAGAGTGGGACTTTATTGAAACTTTTGATGCCAACAAAGGCCTTGCAAAGAACCGGCCTGAGCACTCTGATGTCAAGAGGAACAGTGCTGATGCAGCCATTGCTAAAGAGAAGAAAGTCAGATGCCCTTTTGAACTCCTCTTCCCTCAAGTCTTCCTCTGACATGGAAGACTTCTGCAATAGCTCCCTGCTGCAGTGCAGTATAGAGGATTCCAGTTCTGCGCCTTCCCCCACCAGCAGTGGCAGCTGCTCACATCAGACACTGGCAGTAACAGCTCCTTTGAAGAGCTCCTCTTTGCACTCAGTGCATGGGAGCGGACTTGAATTCACAGCTACTCAGTCCTCGGACAG
The DNA here is from genome assembly GCA_007922155.1 of Mesoclemmys tuberculata. NCBI lineage: Eukaryota > Metazoa > Chordata > Testudines > Chelidae > Mesoclemmys > Mesoclemmys tuberculata. The sequence continues at coordinate 171,559 of ML675623.1, read as the reverse complement.
TAGGAGTCCCTAACTGCTCCGATAGATTTTCCTGAGTCTGACTCAGCTGCTTATCTGCTCCTGTGTTTGGTGTCATATCTCTGGGAGACAGGAGAATTGGAGGGATGACTCAGGAAAGAAGAACCTTCTGTGTCTGGTCTGTGTTCAGATTCCAACATAGCTTTCATGGATTTTTGCATGAGGAAAAGCTTCAGTCTGAACTGCCTCTCCTTTTGCATATGCTTCTTACAGGACCTGCAAACGGCACATGTATCCAGTGTATGTTCCTCACCCAAACAGTAAAGGCATCTGTCATGGGTGTCAGTGATATCAATAACCTACCCACAGCAGGGGGGCATGACTTCAAACCTTGGGATGTAAGCTGTGCCATAAGAAGACCTCCCCCAACCCCTTTTTATTTTGCTGACTTACTGCTAACAAACCAAATAAAACAGTAACAAGTAACTAATAACTAACTATAAAACTACTAACTACCAAGCTGTATACTAGGTAGCAAGAACAGTACACAAGGACATTAAGTTGTTCTAAAGGCAGTTTGAAGGAACTGAGTGGCAGTTGGGGTCACTTTACCCTTTATGCTCTTAGGGGGAGACGGGGAAAGAGGTGAGAGGGAATGCAGGGCACATCCACAACCCTTGCTGAAAATGTTCAGATCTCCTGTGCTAGGGCACATGGGCACCATGAGCAAGTGGGGTCCCCATGTGCAGTAAGTCGAAGAAGTGGAGATTAATGTTACAAAGCCTACAGAGTCCACATGTAAGGCCATTTCTCCTCACACCACACCAACCTTCATAATTATTTTTTTAAGTGGTGCTAACAGTTTCCCATCAATGACGACGATATGCTTAGTATGTTATACCCTTTGATTGGAGCAAGGCACCATTCTTCCTTTGTTTTTGCACACTGCTAAGCATAGAGGGGTTCTATTCTCGACTGGGGCATTCAGATGTTACCACAACAGGACTAAAAAGAGGAAGTTACTCACCTTCTGCAGTAATGATGGTTCTTTGAGATGTATATCCTTGTGGGTGCTCCACTGTAGGTGTATTTGCATCCCTGTGCCTCTAATCGGCTATTTTAGGTAGCAGTGTCCACTCGGCATGCACATGTGCCCACCCTCCCTTGTGGTCTGCCTCGAGGCTCTCTAGCACTGTGCGGGCAAACCTTCTCTACCGCAGAGTTCCTTGACAGGAACTCTGAAGTAGAGGGAACAGGGTGGGTTGTGGAGCAGCCATAGAGATGTACATCTAGAAGAACTATTGTTACTGCACAAAGTGAGTAACTTCTACTTCTTCTTCTTCTTCAAGTAGTGTCCCTATGGGTGCTCCACTTTAGGTGACTCCACAGCAGCATCCCCCAAGGAGAAGTGGGGCTTCAGAATGGAGTCCATTATTGAAGATAACACAGTGCAGCCGAAGATGGCATTAGAGTCTGAGTCTTGGGTAATTGCTTAGTGTTCCACAAAAGTATAGGCAGTGGCCCAGACTGCTGCCCTGCAAATTTCAGAGACGGGGACATCTTTAACAAACATGACTGAGGTAGGAAAACGTATCTTGTGGAGCGTGTGCAAATTCCTGACAGGATAGTAGGTTCCGAACACAGTAACAGTAGTTAATGCAACTGGAACGACATTTAGAGAGTCTCTAAGTTGATATTGTGAAGCCTTTGGATCTTTCTGCAAATGACATGAAGAGCTTGGGAGACTTCCTAAAGTCTTAATCCTGTGTAAGTAGAATGCTAGGACCCTCCTAACATCCAGTATATGTAATGTTGCCTCCCCATTATCACAAAGGGGTTTTTTAGAAAAAATACAGGGAGGGAATTAGCTGCTTCATATGGAAGGATGAGGTCACCTTGGAGAGGAAATTGGGGTGTGGCCTCAAGGTGACCTTGTCCTTAAAGAAGATCATGAAAGGGCGGTCGCCATGAAAGCCACTCTCTCCCGTATCCTTCAAGCTGAAGTAATGGCCACCAGGAATGCCATCTTCATAGATAGGTGTAATATGGAGCAAGTAGCCATAGGCTCAAAGGACGGTCTGGCCATGGTTCTTAGAACTAGACTGAGGTCTCAGGCTGGAATAGGTGGTCTCATGTACAGGAAAAAGATTTCCCATGCCTTTAAGAAATCTCCACATTGTTGGGTGGGCAAACACTAAGTATCCATCCACTGGATGGTGGAAGGCCACTACAGGCACTAGATGAAGTCTAAGTGAGCTAAGAGAAAGCCCAAAACCATTTAAGTCTAGAATATAGTCCAGAATCAACAGGATGGAGGAAGATGTCAGGTCCACTTGCTTGGAATTGCACCAAACTTGGAATTGTTTCCACTTTTGAAGATAGGTATAATGAGTTGCCGATTTCCTACTGTGCAGTAACACTTCTTTTACCCTCTTTAGAGCATTCGGTTTTTAGGTATTGGAACCAAGGAGCCAAGCCTGAAGGCAGAGGATCCACATGTTAGGATAAAGGATCCTTCTGTTGTTTTGGGAGAGCAGGTGAGGAAGGGGTCAAAGAGGAATTGGAGGGCATATTGCTAGTTGCACCAGGTATGGGAACCAAAGTTGTCTTGGCCAGGAGGGGGCAATCAGAATAACTTTCTCCTCTCTCTGCATCTTCAACAGGACTCCGGATATCAGAGGAAATGGGGCAAAGAGGTACAGTAGGTCCCTGCCCCTAGGGAAGACAAGGGCATCCCCCAGGGACTGTTTACCCAATCTGGCTCTGGAGCAGTAGTAAGGACATTTCCTGTTCCGGTAAGTGGCAAAGACGACTACTGTCAAGATCCCCCATAGGTCGAATATGTCATGAAGCACTGCAGGATTAATTTCCCACTTGTGATCACGGGAGAAGTTTTGAATGAGGCTGTTATCTGTCGCATTTTGTATCCCTGACAGGTAAGCAGCTGAGAGGAGCACATTGTGGTGAACGCACCAATTCCAAATTTTAGCACTTCCACACAAAGGGACGGCGATTTGGTGACCCTTTGGTGATTTATGTTGAATGTACAGGTCACATTGTCCATTTTAACCTTTGTGTATCCCTGATGAATGGGAAAAAGTGTATATGGGCATTTCTGACAGCTCTTAGTTCCAAGAAATAGATGTGGAGGACTGCTTTGGAGGGAGACTACTTGCCCTGCACCTTGTGGTCATTCAGATGGGCTCCCCCACCTATCAGGAAGGCATGTGTTATTAGGGTCAGTGTTGGTGGAGAATGGATGAATGGATAACCTACATGGACTCTGGTAGGTTTCTTCCACTAATACAGGGAGTGTTTGATCCTGGAGGGTACTGAAAGAGGCTTGTCTAGCCCATCCCTGTTTGGGGAGCAGACAGATCTGAGTCACATTTGCAGACATCTCATGAATAGCCAGGCATGTGGAGTCACAAATATACATACCACTATGTGCCCCAGGAGCTGGAGGCAATTCCTGGTCCCTTGTGGGCCAGCCTGGACTGTCCCTATGAAGCTCAACAAGTTATTGAATCTTTGCAGCAGAAGGAATGCTATTGCCTGCACCACGTTGAGTTCAGCCCCAATAAACTCCAGACACTGGACTGGGTTCAGGGTTGATTTCTGAGTGTTGAGTTGCAGACCCAGTTGTGTGAATATGTGCACAGTCATCCAGATGGCCTGCATGGCGTTGAAAGAACAAGTTTTGTTTGAGAAGCAAGTCGCACAGGTATGGGTAGATGAAGATACCCAATATTCATAGGTGCGCTGCTACAACAGTGAGTACCTTGGAGAACATCCTGGGTGTAGCCCAAAGGGAGCACCCTGCACTAATAATTGTTTTGCCCAACGGTGAATCAGAGAAATCTCCTGTGAGATGGTCAGATGGCAATAGGCATTCTGTAGGTCAAGGACCGAAAACCAATCTCCTTGATTTAGAGACAGAATAATTGCTGTTAGAGTGACCATCTTGAACTTCTGAGCCTTCACGCATCTGTTTGTGTCTGAAGATCTAGTATGTGCCTCTAACCTCCTTTTGACTAGGGGATCAGGAAATATCTGGAGTAAAAAAACCATGCTCCTGAGGTGAGTGGGGACACTTCTATGGCCCCTAGATGGAGCAAGTGATCTATATCCTGATACAATAGTCTCTTGTGAGAAGGATCCCTGAAGGAGGACAGGGAGGGAGGGGGGAAGCATGTAAAGTGGATGGAATGAAGATCTCCAAAACCTGCTTGTTGGAGGTGATGTTCTTCCAATTCTGTAAGAAATTAGTCAGGTGACTCCCAAATGCGCACAGAAGGATATCTGACAGCTGATCATGTTGCAAGGAGTATCTTTCAGAGCCTCAACCAAAGCATCAAAATGGTGTTTAGAAGATGAGGGTTGAGAGGTCTAGGCCTGGGAAGTTGACAACTTCTTCCTCTGGATCCTGGGTCTTTTGCACTGTGGTTCACAGAAGCGCTGTGATGGGGGGGAACCGGGGTCAGGATCTGTGAGGTGTTTGTGATGTACATTTCCTCTTGTGTCCTAGTGTATAGATACCCAGGGAGTATACTGTGGCCCTGGAGTCTTTCAGGGTGTGAAGTGACATGTCTGTCTTATCAGTAAAAAGTTTGGGCCATTTGAACAGAAGGTCTTCAACAACTGCATGCAACTCTTTGGGCAGCCCTGAGAGGTGTAATCAAAACACCCGCTTCATTATGATTGCTGTCAAGACTGAGCAGGCCGGTGTGTCAGTCATGTCCAGTGCAGTTTGTAGCACTGTTCTTGCTACTAATTGGCCCTCTTTGATGATGGCCTGAAATTGTTCTTTTTGTGCTTCTGGTAAATGGTCAATAAAAGCACTGAGTTTGTTGTAATTAATGTAATTGTATTCTGCCATTAGGGCCTGTTCATTTGAGACCCTAAATTGTAGTGTCATAGATGCATACGCCTTCCATCTTAGGAGATCCAGCCTCTTCCAGTCTCTGTCATAATGGGTGGATTTAAAGTGATCTTGCTTTCCCTGAGCTTTGAATGCATCCACCATTACAGAATTCAGCTGAGGGTGGTAAAGAGGAAGTCCGCCTCCTTAGGGGGAACGTAAAACTTTTTATCAACCCTTTTGCATGTTAGTGCATTGGAGGCTGGTGTCTGCCATATGACCTTAACTGGGTCCAGAGGAGCCTCGTTGATTGGGAGGGTGATTCTAGAAGAGCAGAAAGTGTGTAATATATCCATTAGTTTATCTTAACACTATGATGCAGTTAAGTAGAAAAAAAGACTGCTACACATTCCATTTGAGGTCAAAGGTGATCGAGAAGCAACTAGGGGCAGTTCACCCGCACAGTGTTATATAGCCCCAAAGCGGACCATGATGGAGGGAGAGCTCATGTGTGAGCTGAATGGACACTGCTACCTACAATTGCTGATTAGAGGCACAGGATCACAAATACACCTACAATGGGGCACCCATAAGGACAGTACTCGAAGAAAAACTACCACCACACAAGATTATTGTGCTCTCTTATTTTTCTAGGGCAGCTTCAAGAGAGTTTGCCAAAAGCACCAATGGCCTGGTACTCACGGAGTTTCCTAGGCTGCTTTGGCTGGGAATGCTGTCCCTCCTTTCCATCTGATGGCCGCTTCTTTCCATGCTGTTTGCTCAAATCAAAGAAAAACTGACAAGCTGGTTCTTCCTGTTCAGAAAAATAAAATCAAAAGTCAATTGTGCTCTGTCTGTATGATGAATCCCCATCTAATATACATAGTGATCCTCCTGAAAAGTCTGTTACTCAGCAGATGAGTGACATATTGAGCATAATGGTTTGATCTGCTCTCCTACTAATGCAATGAAGCCCATTTGCCTAGTAACCACATCCCCAGCATGGGAGACTTGTCTAAGACAGCTATCCCCTTTCCCCGTTTCAACTGCCCTTCTTACTTTCAGAGCTGTTGTGTTTTATGAATTATTCAGAAGATATTTTTCCATTTTCCAGCTGGTGCTAAAACTAGGGCATTCATTTTCTATCATGGTTTTGAAGATTACCTTCTCAGGATCCACACATGAAAATCTGTGTGTGTGTAATTTTACAAATTAACAAAAAATATGTTTAAAGAACATTACGGTGGCAGAGTCAAGCACTCAAAAATTAGGAATTGCCTGAACAATTAAGGTTGCCTGTGCAAGCTTAACTAAGCCCCCTTGTGTGGATACATTATGGTACAGTCTGTAATTACATGATTACATAGTACCTTAATATTAGATACCTTAACTCAGGGTTTGCCACTTAGGGCAGGCCTCTTCAATACACTATGTGAAGAAACAGACACTCAGTGCAAAGTTTTTTCCTCAATGGCTTTCACGTTACAAAGTACTGTCCTGGAGGTCAGAGAAGGCACACGATTTTCCTTGATGTATTCAGCAGCACTGAGTCACTCTGAATGCTCTCTGGGGTGGAGTATGACATGAGTTCTCACTCAGCCTGAGAATTACACCTCTTAAGTGTGTCACAAAAGGTTCTAGTGGGTGTGACCACACTGCCTTTCTTATATTGCTAATGGGAGGGAGATCCGGGTGGGGGGGAAGGGGTGCCAGTATGGAAGATGCTGAGGACCACTGCCTTAACACTATTTCCTGTGTTTCACAAGGTTAAGTCTAGGCAACTTCAGTGTTCTGCAAAGGCACGAGGCAGTGCTAGGCAACTGAGGTAAAGGTATTTGCAGTGAATATCAACCATAGTTCAGTTTCACAACATTCACAGAAAAGTTGAGATACACGAGTGTGACTATGCAAACTTCTGCACTAATGGCTTTTTAAGTGGCTGAAAAATCATGGATGTGATTTTCACTGCGAAAACAGACTGAGTCCTTACCATATAAACAACTCTGAGCCTGTTCTTCTGAAAATTAAAACACTATGAACTTACATTAGTCTCAGAAAAATTCATCCTATTTTTTAAAATCTTGAGCCTAACATCCATTGCAGGTGATCTTTAAATAATGTGCGTATATATATCACCACAGGTACACACCACTTTATGCAGAGTCTGTAATTCTGTCCCAAATTGCTCAATGGATAGAAGAAGACATGACACATGGGACAGGTAATTCATAGATGGAATCTATGAATCTTAGGCCAGAAGGGACTACTGCAAATCATATATTCTGACCTGTGTAACACAGATCACAGAAATACCCCAAAATAATTCCTTTTGAGCTAAAGCACCTTTCAGGTTCTGGAATTCCTTGTGTGGCACTCTACAAGAAGAGGCTTCTAGGGAAGGCACAGAAGCACTTATGGGAGAAGGAACGAAAGAGTGCATGGAGAAAACGGAACTGGTAGAGTGCAGGGCTGCACTGGCAATTTATCAGGAGTCTAAGGGTTGTATCCTAACTGACATAAAAACAATGCCAATCACAGTCACTCTAGCTTCACTGTGGAGGCCTGCCCTACATGGGCCCAGTATGCAAAAAGGCCCATGAAAAATAGGTCACAGCAAGTGGTCTGGACATTCAGAGTTGGACCATGGCCTGCAGTCCCTATACACAGTTAAAGGCAGGCAGCAGCTAGGTGCTACACTGTAGAATTCCATGGGCCGCACTGAGGCTGCTCCTGGGATCGTGCCTCAACCGAAACCCTCCCTCAGAAATTCAGAGCACTTTGGATGGAAACACTCAAAGGTTACAAACCCAAGCTCTCTTAAGATGCAGAAGAAAGCAGCAGCTCACACATACAAAAGCAGAACATACTGTACCTCTGCGCCTGAGAGCCACTTTGCCTTATGTGCTTCTTTCCCAGATTTCCTATATGGGTTTTCAGTGACATCCTGTGGCTGTTTCACTAGCTCTGCAGCGTCCATTGAGCTCATTGGGAGAATACTAAATGCATAGAGATACTGGAAAAAACAAAAAATGATTCGATGGAATTGAGATTCAGAAGCCAAGAGGCACTGGGAGGCTAGCTCTGAAAATGAACCACTAGCTTTCACAACAAAAATTCAATTCATTTTACACTTCCATTTTTTGGACCTTTTTGAAAAGCAACAGCATATCTGGAAGCAGTGCCTATTACATGGATATAAGAAAAGAACAGGGGAAAGTGATAAATCTCATTCCTTTATTATTCTGATGACACTTGCTTGCAATTTTCCACCCAACATTTTCCCTCTCTTGGATTCTTTGGACCTCAGGTCCCAACACTTCCAAAAGACCAGCTGCCCTTTCAGAAGCAGTTTGTTCCCATTAGCAAGTTTTAATACACTCTTTTATGCAAAGAATAAATATTAACCAGCTCCCAGTTTAGCTTTGGCTGCAGGAAAACTGAGGCTAAGCTAGATGGAAAACCAACACACACAGTAGCTAGGTATTTTGGGCAGGAGGCAGTTTCAAGCCACCACCCTCCCCTAAAGGCCCTCACTCTTTTCCACACACAGTCCCTCTTCACACCAGCCTCCACTAGGTGCTTTAATAGCAAAATTACAGAGGGTAGTTTGGAGAATTATTTTTTAACTGGTCCCATCCTAGCTCAGAAGCCAGACTTCTGCTCATGAAAATATCAAAGGCAGTTTGTTGGAATTGTATCCAAAGATTGATACAGTGTATTTCTGATCCTTTAATGTTACTTTGGATTCTGATTTTATTGGGTCAGAAAGCAGCCCAGAAGTGCTGAATGATGCTTCCAGACCCCAAGAGCCAAACGGGACATTTCCTTCACAAGAACAAGAACGAGGGGGAGCTCAAACAGCCCTCGTGACTGAAAAGAGGTTTGCTTTCAGGAAAAAACACCAACTTTTTCTTTTCAATTCTGCAGTCTTTTCATACAAAACCGAAGGGCTGTTGGTGCTCTCTTGTCATATGCATGTTTGTGAAGGATGTTCTAAGTTCAGTCACCAGGATCTGATGCACTATTCAAATGCCATAAGTAGGCTTTTCAGAAGGGGTCGGTACTGGCTTAGTTCTATCTCCACTGAAGTTAATGCTTCTGAAAAATCTATCCTGAGGTTTTTATTGTAGATGGTTTCATCAATCCAGTCTCTATTCTCTACCTTTCTTCCTTATTATGCACCTCCACCCAGAAAAACAGAAAGCCTACAATATGTTCACTAAATTGTAAGGGTTTCCATGACACTTCAGTTCATAAAGAAGCCGGACTGCAAGAGGGGAAAAGTGGTAAAGAATTTGTGAGGAAGACAGAGATGAGAGACAATGAGGCAGGGGAAAAGGTTACAATTTTACCATCTTTGCCACTAAAATATTTAAGGATTTTTTTAAAATGACTTTAACCTTGTTGGAGAGTGTGACAGACTGTACCTCTGTATTCACTCCAGCCTACTATTATAATAATCTTTGTACAAGGCATGCTTTGTGAGATATCATTTGAAAACTCAAAATTTGTTGGTCATTATTGTCCTTGTAAAGTATATGTGGCAACATGGTATGTAAAGTTGTAAGATCCCACTATATGGCATGTTCCAAGTCTGGAGAGTAGTCAAACCAATTCCTCAGAGACAAAGGGCAAGCTGACACCTCAGCCAGGTGTAAACAAGGTCAGCGGGCCATTACTGGCTAAGAGGCCATTCTTTAGCATGGAAGAGGGCAGGGAAGAAAAAAAATCTACATTGTAGCAAAGAAACAGCAGGGAGTTCCCGCCCACACAGTTTGCCTATCACCATGCTCCCAGCTGGAAATGCTTCTCAAAGGGAAGATAGAACTATAAAAAGAAGGGGCAGACGCCCCAATGGACCTCACTCCCTCCTCCTCGCTGTCCATCCATTCACTGGATGAGAAGGAATAAAAGCAGCAGCCGTTAAACAGGAGAAGGGACCCTGACCTAAAAAGTTGGGCCAGTAAGACTGTTGAGAGCATAAGGTATGAAAAATTTTACTTTGAGTTTAACATAATTTGTTACATTATGTACAAGTTACATTTTATCTGTATTTTTCTAGTAGCCATTTCTGACTGTTATTCCTCATTACTTGTATTCACTTAAAAAAATTCTTTGTAGTTAATGAATTTATTTTATTGTTTTATCTAATTCAGTGTGTTTGAACTGAAGTGTCTGGGAAACTCCATTTGGGGTTGCAAGTTTGTGCATATCATTTCTATTAATCAAATGACATACATTATATAAAGCTGGTATTGTCCAGGAGGGAGCTGGGCAGTACAAGATATACACTCCTGGAGGAAAATCTACGGCTGGGAGTGAGCTGGGGTCACCCTGTAGTATAAACACAGCTGACAAGAGCCTGGACGTGGCTGGCTTCAGCTCACACACAGACCAAGCTGGGAGTGATTTACATGTTATAGGCTGTTTGCAAGCAGTCTAAGACTAGAGGCTAAAGCAGCAAAGCAATGTAAAGGGCCATCCCAGGTTAGATGACAGGGGTGACACAGCTATTCATTAGTATGGACTGTACCTGGGTATGTCACAGGTGAACAGAGATGATTTTAAAATTATTTTCCCTGTTTTTACCCTCATTCATCAAACATAATGGGCACTGAGTGATGAAATTCCAACTTTGGTCTGTTGCAAGTCTGTATGTAGCTGTTACATCAAAAAGGCCGCATCAGACAATCAATGACCCCAGCCATAACTTTAAAAGTGAATTAGGTGTCCAAAGACATGCTTGGTCCCACAATGACTATATCTGATAGAAGAAAATAATCA
>ML675623.1:89628-150956 GCA_007922155.1 Mesoclemmys tuberculata | reverse complement strand
TCATATTGGTCCCTTCTGACCTATGAGTCTATGAGTCTATGAGTGTACTCCCCCTTGTTTGTTCTCATAAGACATCATGGTGGCATCATCAGTAAACATGTGAACCACTGAATCTGATATGGTTCCAAAAAGCACGATGCATTGTAGATGGCCCGAAGCTCCTGCACACATTGATAATGGAGTGAGGCCTCCTGCTCTAACCATAGTCCCTGTACTTTCAGTGACCCCAGATGTGCCCCCAACCCATCAAGGAGGCTTTGGTAACAAGTGACCTGGTTGGCAAGGGCTAGACAAAGGGAATCCCTTGGCCAATATTCTCTGGATGCATCCACCACTGCAAGCAGTCCAGGACCAGTGGAGGAAGATGGACCAGACTGTCTACAGCAGTGATTCTCAAACTGGTATACATGACCTCTACGGAATCCTTAAAGATTGCACAGGGGGTGCGCAAAATGTTACGAGCAGAGGCTTAGCTCCCTGAAATGCTAACATAGCACTAAGGGAGACATGATGTGTCTCCCTAGCTAACTGCAGCCTGCTCATGGAGTCAATGGCTGTGAAACAACCCATTCTGATGGAGATTTCTCTCCTGCAGTGATGCTGCAATTTTTTATTGCACCCCCTCTCAGGCCCCATCATGCAGGGCTGGCCCCAAGCTGCCTGGCATTGCCAGCCCAAGCCGCCTGGTGTCACCGTTCACTCCTAGGGGGCATGAAGGAACATGTTGGGAGCAGGGGAGATGTGGCAATGCCAGGCAGTTCAAGCCAACTCTGTATGGAGGGCCTCAGGGAGACCACCTAGTCTGTCTGGCTTGGGGGGACACAACCTAAAATTGCAGCATCACTGCAGAAGAGAGATCTCCCCCTACGAGCAGACAACAGCTAGCCAAGGGGAGACACCATTGCTCTGCCCTGCTATCTCAGCACTTCAGGGAGAAGGGCAAAATGGAAGACAGAAAGCTGACCCTGTGTACCCCGCCACCCATACACTGCCTTGGGATAGACTCTGCACTAAGAAGCAGGCACACCCATCTCACTGATATCTGTAAGTACTCTTACTAATGCTTTAAGAAAAAGAGTATAATAGCACGTGTTTGACAAAAATGTGTGTGTACTTCATATAACCAGTTTCTCAACTGGGGGACTATGATTTGAAAAGGGGTGCATTTGAAAAAGGGTGCATTTGAAAAGGGGTCCATCATCCAAAAAAACAAAACAAAAAAAAAAAAAACCAAGTTTGAGAACCTCTGATCCAGAAGGCAAGGAGTAGGATGGTAAACCATCCTGAAGCATGTTTGAAGGGGGTGAAGGTGTCTGCCTTGCAAACTGGACCACCTGAGTACAAGGAGATGTTTTGCCCAAGAGCCTCAGACATCTGAATTGTCAAGGAAGGCTGAGACTGCAGACTGAGGCAAAGGTGGCAAATTGTCTGAAAATTGTAGGTCGGCAGAAATGCTTTTGACATTGTTGAATTTAAAAGGGCCCCAACGAACTCTATTTTCTGAGTGAGAACAAAGGTTGACTTCCCAGTGTTGAGTACAAGAGCCAGACAATTAAGAAAGTGCAGTGTGGTGCCAACGTGAGCAAGAACTTCCTCTCTGGAACTGCCCCTCAGTAACCAGTTATCCAAATATGTTCAGATACGAATTCCTTCTTCCTGAGATATGCTATAACAATGACCATGGGTAAAAACCCGCAACCAAGAGGTGTCCCACGCAGTCCATGAAGACCACTGACATAGATAAGGCACTGGTGGGCAGCTGGTGCCGGGCCAGTGGCCTCTGTCCTGACCATGAGACATGCGCCAATCCTGGTACCCGTAATGGTCCATCAACAGCCCCTGATGGTGATCATGCATTGGAGAGCGGGAGGATTCAGACACAAAGGAGCCTCAGGATCCTAGAGATAAAGGAGAAGCAAGACTAGAGGGACCAAACAGCCATTCTGACTTATGAATCGCACAGAACAAGGCAGGAAGCAGTGCTGCCAAAAGAATCAGTATCATTGGTACCAAGCATGCCAGTGCCAGAAGCAGTGTTGGTCCCAAACTTAGGAGCAGTGCTGGAGTGTCTGATGGTATGTATGATGAAGACAGAGAAAGCCGCCATAGAAGCTTTGCAGTGCTGAATGTGGTGTTGCTAAGGAGATTCCAGATACCAAGGTCCCTATACTGGCCCTGCTTCCATAACCTATGGAAGGGGAAGATTAGGGTGCGGGGCTGACAGACTTGAGGAATCAGCAGCTTATTCAGTCAGAGCTATAGACGATGCAGCCCTGGAAAAGTCCCGGACCAAAAGGAGAGGTGGGGACAGTCAGAGGTGGTTTGTAGCTGACTGGTACATCACCAACGTGGAAACACTCGGTACCAGAGGCTGGAACTAGAGTCAACGGTACAGGATTTCTAACCTCCCTACCCAGTACCAGGGAAGGGTCAGACGCACCAATCTGCTCACCAGCTCTACACTGGTCTATGCTTTCCCTGTTGGAGTTAGAAGAGTCCCTCTGAGACTGCAGCAGTCTCAATTGGGCTTGTGCTCAGGATCTCATCCCAATGTGCAACTTTAATAATAATGGTAGTAGTAGTAATAGTAATACCACCGCTCAGCTCTCACCAGAAACCTCCAGATCCTTTGCAAAGCAGGTCAGCATCATTATCCCCATTTTCCAGAGGGGGAAGCTGAGGCAGAGAAACTAAGAGACTTTTCCAAAGTCATACAGTAGGCCAGTGGCAAAGCCAGGACTAAAACCAGGTCTCCTGAGTTCTAGTGCAATGCTCTATCCATTATGCCTAGTTATTTGTTTGGTAATGAATGTATCTAAATAAGGAGCAAAGAATTTTCCATTCTGGAGAGGACAACTTCATGATCCAGAAAGCGGAGACTCCAACCCCTGGAAAAACTATCCTACACCTACTTATGGATAGGTCAAACTTTGTGGCTCTTGGAGAAAGGCAAAGGCCTGGAGGATAGAGTAGAGTAAGAAGATGGAAAGAGAAGAAAAGCCACAGCAGGAAAAAAACAGACTCAGCACCATCCACAGGTTGTGCTCTCTGCCTCTGCTGAACAGCAGCATGTTCAAACCAGACACACAGTTCTCCCATAGATGCTGCTTGTCGGTCTTCAAAAGCTCAGCTACTGAGCCAGCTCTTCCTGCTACCAAAGACCCTCCTTTTAACAAAGGGAAAGCTCAGAAGCCCTGGCACTGAATGCCTAGATATAATTCTCCAGACACACATGCTCTCCCATATCCCCCCTAGTTCACTGCCCCCCAGCTCCTGCTTTCTTCAACCCCATCCCAGCCATGCTCTCCACTGGACACACTCCATGAACAAACAAGAAACTTCTTGTCCCAATCAATGTGAGCTCACCAGCCCCAAGAAATGCCCTCGCCCCCCGCCCCCCCCCCCCCCCCCCGCAATCACTGCTACAAGCATGGGACCAAATAACCATCTAGGTAACTCAGAGTGGTCTCTCTGTCAGCAAACCATTTGTGGAGCCACAGATTAAAAATGCAAACTTTAAAAACTAGTAAATCAAACTACAGTAGAACCTCAAAGTTACAAACACCAGCGTTATGAAGTGACCAGTCCACTACACACCTCGTTTGAACCAGAAGTACGCAATCAGGCAGCAGCAGAGACAACAACAACAAAGCAAAATACAGTGCAGTGCTGTTTTAAACATAAACAGCTAAAAGATAAAGGGAAGAAAGGCAGCATTTTCTTCTGTATTGTAAAGTTTCAAAGCTGCATTAAGTCAATGTTCAGTTATAAACGTTTGAAATAATAGCCACGTTTTGTTCAGAGTTAGAAACATTTCAGAGTTACGAACAACCTCCATTCCCAAGGTGTTCATAACTCTGAGGTTCTACTGAATTTCTTCAAACCTTGATTACTCTGTTAATATAAATGAGACCTCCAATAAGACAAGTGCAAAGTTTCTAGTTTTAGACTTTAAGTGTTCAGAGAGAAAAATTTGTTTTTAGAACATATAGGGGAAATAATTTTTTCCCATTTTCACAAAAATTAACACAAAATGTGTTCACTTAACACAAAGATTGAATATTTTTGTCAATTTTTCATCCTCCATCTCCAGTAGCCCTCCACACACACACCCTTTAGCCAACACCAACCATGAAACATTTCACCTACCAAAATGTGTCTGAAAAAGTTAAAAGCAACTGATAATCAGAGCTTGACTGGAAGTTGGAACTCAGCTTTATAGTGGATGCTTCCTGCATTGAGTACAATAAACTGAAGTGTAATAGAAAAGTCAGAACAGAAAAGAGCTTCACTCAGAGTAACAGATATATAAACTTAAGTGTTATCACAGGGTGAGCTAGTCATTTAAGAGTGTTTGGGTTCAGCCTCACTTGTGCCTAGTTTACCATCCACATTATTGGACAGAATCTAGAGACCATGTGATGGAAGCCAGGCTTGCTGGGACTTATAAATGGCAGCCTGTGCTCAGTGAAGAGAAAGCTAGCAGGAGCAGCACTATCCTAGCAGGCTCTCCATGAAGGGAGGTCTGGGAAAGAACCAACAGAGACTCCGCTAGTCCTCACACAACAGAGGAGACACCAGGGGGAGCAGGAAGTGCTGAGAGAAGCAGACAGACTTTCCAGAGGCAGCAGACTGACACACAGCAGGCCACGTAGGAAGTGGCTGAGGGAAAGTGAAGCAGGGGGTCGAGAGCCAGAACCCAGAGCAGAATAGTCCTACTTATGGGTGGTGGACATAAACCCCTAGCACTCATGACAAAAAGTCAACAGTGTCCTAAGAAGGGTAAAGGAAGACTGTGGACTACTGAGCCCTGGAAAGAGCCAAAGAACTATTCAGAGTCCAGAGAGGGACAGAAGGATTTATTTGTTTAGCTGGACTTTTGGTTGCCCCCAGAAGAGAAAGACTTTAATTGACCAAAAGCACCACCGTAATGTACAAGACCACCGATAATGGAGGAACTGAGGCAGCAGATGGAGTGATAAGATGTTGTTACAACAGTCTGCTGTAGGGCTGTCGGTGAAATCAGATTATTTAGTGTAATATTACTTCACACACGTAAAACTAAGGAAGTTAGAAGATCTGCAAGTCAGCTAGTAAAAGCTTCAAAGGATTAAATGGAATTAAAAATAGTTGAAGTTTTTACCTCAAACAATCTTAGTATGGAAAACAATTAGTCCACAGGAAAGATGACTCCTTGACAGACAGCTCATTGTCTGAACTTGAGAACACACCATGGCCCTATTTACCCAATTCGAGAGCTCAAATGCATACTGGGAAATGCAAAGATAAGTATCCTTAGAACAGAAACCAGGTTGAGTTTGTGGTGCTGACAGTTAGGAAAAAGAGTTTTTTAAACAATAAACGAGCATGTTTAGTCTTGAATCTTTAAAGCTAAAAAAAAATAAGTTAGCAGTGGTAATTCTGGCTACAAACTGCTATTGTGAGGGGAAGTCATAGTACTAGCTAAATGCACACTTAATCCATTGCAAGTGAAAATTGAATACTTACAGGTTTATTTCCAAAATTCCCTACATCTCTGGGCCAAGGGGATGTCAGCAAAATATCAACACCTTTGAATTTTGGAGTAGATAATAATGATGTTTTTAGTTCTGCCACATCCTTGGAGCTAAAACTATAGGCAGGAGCTGGCTCACTCAGGGATTCTGTACCACTCAGGTAGGCAATCTGCAATCCTGAGGTGCCGCTGAAAATACCTTTACGACCTGTATTAAAACACAAAATGAGATGAAGTATTGTAAGAAACTACTGAAGTGTGTCATGCTAACACAAGGCCAAATTTTGCAGTCCTTGCTTATGTAGTCAATCTTTGCTGATAGGGAAACTTACTGACTTTGGTCATACATTAATTGCAGTCAGGACTCAAGGATTTGGCTTAATGACTTGAAACCCTTCCCATAAAACAAAAGTGCAAATGTCAGATAATTCTCCACTTTGCTCCCTTCTCACCCAAAAACAAAACACAAAAACACAAAACCCAATAAAAGTCAAACATCCAACCTAAAGGCTGAACAGTTTAACAGAACAGTTTAACAAACAAACTAAAATGCAAAAATGAAGATCTTATGGTTGAGAATTTAAGTAGGCAAGTCAGGCAATTCCAAGTATGGTTTCCAAAACATCTTCTCTCTGCCCCTTGTAGATATTCATTACTACAAAACCTTTCAGCATATGCTCACGCAACATACATGGAGTAACACTTAATGCTACATGCTCATCTGGGAGGCTGGAGGTAGGGAGGAAAAATGTGAATTTCCATTCCATTTAAATATACTATTTGCCAATTACTGTCTGACATGATCATGTAGCACTGGACTATCTGAGAAGTTTCACTGTGAGGAACACAGAAGGGAGCAAAGTTAGACAAAATTAAAATGGAAATCTACATTAGTTGAAGGAGCAAATTTAGAATTCAGACACTCCAACAGGCACTACATAAAAACTTGAAATAGATTAGATTGCAATGATAACTTGTCCCATTAAGCCATAATCGTGCAAATACTTAGTCACATGATTAAATAGGTGAATAGTCCCATTAATATCAAAGGGATTACTCATCTGCTTACAGTAAAGCACATGCACAAATGCCTGAAGAATCAAGGCTTTAGCTCTTGTCGCTGTAAGCCAACTGAAGCAAGGTTGTTTCTTCAGTGCCTAGCACAAGAAGGCCCTGATCTTGATTGAGAACCGTGGGTGCAACTGTATTAAAGTTGCAATACAATTAGGTGATAGTAATTTCCAAAATACTTAATGTCAAAATAATTGTTTTCCATTCTCATCACCTGCCTTGTTCATTGCTCAGAATTTTCTCAAAACAGTTTATCATATTGAAATTTTCCACTTGCTCTCATCTAAAGAAGTGTTGATGTAGTTTTTTGAGGGAGGGAGGGAAGTGGCAATAAAAATCTATTACATCACTTGAATTAGACTGATCCAATCTAGAAAGTTTATGAATGTTACTGAACTTTGACATATAAGCCTTAGTCTTGTCTACATCAAAGAGTCCACAGGTATTATATTGATAGTTAATCTGATATTATGTCCATGCTGTTAAAGTCATACCAGTTCAAGGCGATACACAGGTCTGCCTAGTGTCTAAACTGGTGCCATACAGCATCGGTATCTGGGTATATATCCCAGAGCTCCTGAGCACTTGATGTTCATGACTGAGAAATTCTTCATGTGCATGCTGAGAGTTGTGGCAGGTAGGGCTAAACTCCCGTAATTTCCCTGAATTATCCTAGAACTTCTCTGATGCTGGTGTCACTTCCAAATTCTTATCTCACCATGGAGGCAGCCAGTAGGAATGCTCTGATCATTTACCTTGTCCAAACACAAATTGACAGCAGAGTTTGTAAGCCCACCGTAATAATAGTATCATAGACGATTAGGGCTGGAAGGGACCTCAGGAGGTATCTAGTCCAACACCTTGCTCAAAGTAGGACCAACCCCAACTAAATCATCCCAGCCAGGGCTTGTCAAGCTGCACCTTAAAAACCTCTAAAGATGGATGTTCCACCACCTCCCTAGGGGGCAGCCAGGACGTAATGGGTATTTCTGCATGAGCTGATACAGGGAAGCGATGCTTCGAATTAGACTTGCAGTCATCTAACTTTGTCGCCCCGAGGTTCCAGGTATGAGCTATTCCTGGAGGAAGGCAGGGGGCACAGGGGAGGTACATAGGGCTACAGGAATCTTCTGAATCTGGTATGTGCAGTTTAGGTCAAAGAGTGTCACCTGCAGTCTCGAATACAAGCCCACGTCATACTGGCCATCAATGCCACTGCAAAACACATGTACAGATGTTACATAAGGTGTTCTGTATACTACACAGTATGCCAACATTTTCATGGCTGACTTAGAATGCTTCCTCAACTATCGCCCCAAAGTGCCCCTCCTCTACCTATGACATTTTCATCATCTGGACCCGCGGAAAAGAGTCCCTCGAAGAATTCCACTGGGATTCCAACAATTTTCATCCCATTATACCCTTAGCCTGGACCAGTCCACACAAGAAATCCACTTCCTGGACACTAAAGTGCACATAAGTGATGGACACATAAACATCACCTTATACCGAAAACCCACTGACCGCTATACGTACCTACATGCCACCAGCTTCCATCCAGACACACCACATAATCCACAATTGTCTACAGCCAAGACCTAAGATACAACTGCATTTGTTCGAGTCCCTTAGACAGAGACAAACACTCACAGGATCTCTATCGAGCATTCTTAAAACTACAATACCCACCTAGGGAAGTGAAGAAACAGACTGACAGAGCCAGACAGATACCCAGAAGTCACCTACTACAGAACAGACCCGCCAAGAAAAACAACAGAACGCCACTGGCCATCACCTACAGCCCCCAGCTAAAACCTCTCCAACACATCATCAAGGACCTACAACCTATCCTGGAAGACAATCCCGCACTCTCACAAATCCTGGGAGGCAGGTCAGTCCACGCCTACAGACAGCCCCCCAAACTGAAGCAAATACTCACCACCAACTGCACACCATACAGTAGAAACACTAACCCAGGAACGTATCCTTGCAACGAACCCTGTTGCCAACTCTGCCTGCATATCTACTCAAGCGACACCATTACAGGTCCTAACCAATCAGCCACACTATCAGGAGCTCATTCACTTACACATCTACTAATGTGATATACGTCATCATGTGCGAACAATGCCCCTCTGCCATGTACATTGGCCAAACCTGACTGTCTCTATGCGAAAGAATAAATGGACACAAATCGGACATCAGGAATGGTAACATTCAAAAACCATAAGGAGAGCACTTCAATCTCCCTGAACACTCAGTAACAGACTTGAAAGTTGCCATACTTCAACAAAAAAACTTCAAAAACAAACTCCACTGCAAAACTGCAGAACTGGAACTCACATGCAAACTCACTAAAAAAAATAATGTTCCCTCTGTGACATTCACATCTTCTCATCACCTGTTGTGAATGGCCTCATCCACCCTCACTGAATTAACCTCATCGACACTCGATCTCCTCACTGTGATGTAATTCATCCATCCTTGAATATGTATATGTATATATATTATATATATGTATATATACACACACACACACACACACACACACCCCCCTACCAAACTGCAGTTTCCACTTTATGCATCCGACGAGGTGGGTTTCTGCCCATGAAAGCTTATGCTCAAATAAATTTATTAGTCTTTAAGGTGCCACAGAACTCTCGCTGTACACATTGAAAATGAAAAAGTATGTGCCTAGACACTAGTAACTAGCAAAGATGACATAAGTTTCCTCTCAGACAAGAAATGTTCATCTTTCTGTTTAAATTTAAATTAAGTATTGCATACTTCACAACAGGTCCCCCATTACCAGTCGGAACTGAATGTTAATGAAGGATTGCAAGAACATCAAAGAAATAAACTAACAGAAAGAGACAAGCAGCAGGAGGGTGAGAACTCTATCCTGAGGTGTACATCAGAGGTTTGTTTTACTGTATTTGGGGGACTACGAAGACACCCATGGATCCGTGGATGAGGAAGTAAAAGGAGAGCAAATCTAATTCATGAAAAAGGGCAGACTTCATTGAAAATGCTGGAAAGAACTTGGGTGAGAAACTTCTTTAGAATCGTAGAAGATTAGACTTGGAAGGGACCTCAGGAGGTCATCTAGTCCAATCCCCTGCTCAAACCAGGACTAACCTCAGCTAAATCATCTCAGCCAGGGCTTTCTGAAGCCATAGCTTAAAAGCCTCTAAATATGGAGATTCCACCACCTCCCTAGGTAACCCATTCCAGTGCTTCACCACCCTCCTAGTGAAAAACTTTTTCTTAATATCAAACCTAGACCTCCCCCACTGCAACTTGAGACCATTGCTCCTTGTTCTGTCATCTACCACCATTGAGAACAGCCTAGCTCCATCCTCCCTGGAACCCCCTTTCACGTAGTTAAAGGCTATCAAATCCCCCTTATTCTTCTCTTCTGCAGACTAAACAAGCCTAGTTCCCTCAGCCTCTCCTCATAAGTCTTGTGCTTCAGCCCCCTCATTTTTGTTGCCCTCTGCTGGGGGACTCTATCCAACTTGTCCACATCCTTTTTGTAGTGGAGGGGCCTAAAACTGGACACAATACTCCAATTGCAGCCGCACGAATGCTGAATAGAGGGAAATAATCTCTTCCCTCAAGCTGCTGGCAATGCTCCTACTAATGCAGCCCAATATGCTATTAGCCTTCTTGGCAACCAGGGTACACTGCTGACTCATATCCAGC
This sequence comes from Mesoclemmys tuberculata, assembly GCA_007922155.1. NCBI lineage: Eukaryota > Metazoa > Chordata > Testudines > Chelidae > Mesoclemmys > Mesoclemmys tuberculata. Next base: position 140,665 of record ML675623.1, on the reverse strand, counting down.
TTCTTATCCACTGTAAACCCCAGGTCCTTTTCTGCTGACAGAAGGTTAACCTGTTATTTAAGTTTAGTCTCCAGAAAGTATGCTATGATTTTATTTTATATGTAACCATTTGTTTCCAGTATTCTTACTTTCTACCTCTTGATTCCCTATTCTTTGAAAGTAAACTTATTCTTGTTTCCATTATAAATATATCTAACTGCTGTGGTGTTAAGTAAAATGGTTATCCTGAGTTGAACCTTGCAAGCTGGAATGTTCTGTGCCCCTGGGAACAAAAAGCATGGTAACTTTTAGAGTGTTTAGGGAATAAGGGGCTGGACATTGCTGGGAATGCACCAAGGTCTTGGCGGTGGTGTGTGCCAATCACTATCTGTACAGAGAGAGTAAAGTCTGCAGAGGTCTGGAGGGTAATGCTCGTGGTGCCAGAGACTGGGTCGTTTCAAGGAAATGATCCACAGCAGGCACAGACAAGACTGAAAGGCAGGTGGTGGTGAGGTGCCTCATAAGCTTGGGAACTCCCTGGGAGCAACCAAAGGTCACAGAGCATACATTTGCTTGTGGGTTAGGTGCACGAGGACAGAGCAGGAGGACAAGACTGTGCTCAACAGCTCGGGCTACCAGGAATGGCAGCATTCCAGGAAGGAAACTTTATTGGAGCTTCACACTGAGTTTGTCCCAACTCTGCAATGCTGGAGGACCAGGATGAGATCTCCAAGAGGCCTGGAAAACAGAGTGGAGATCATTCTTTAGGAGCTGACGGTGACAGACTGAACAGTCACATGCAGGGGGGAAGGAGCTGACTCCAATTAAGCAGTCTTCTAAGAGGCTGCTGGGAGAAGATGATGTCTGGGACTATAAGTCAGACACAGCTCATTCCAAGGAAGAGAGAGAAGGATAAGGGAGCACTCTAGAAGACTGGAAAGCTGAACAAGTGCTTGGGAAAAAACACCTCCAGAAAGGGGCAGGAGAAGAGAGAAAATCTGGCTGGAAAAAGGTACTGAGTTTAGGGAGACCTTTAGGCCTACCTTTCCAGGAACTGTGTACTTGCCATAGAGGCAAGAACTATGGGGAAATGGGATAAAAGACTTGAGTTTAGATAATGATAAGCTAAATTTTTAATATATCTCTTTTACATTAACACATTAATGACTGTGTGCTCACCATCCTGGGAATGGGGAAAATCCATCAGTTCACCTTGGCTGAGAGTCTGTTTGGTGTGGCATGACAACCATAGATGCTGTCATGCTAAAGGCGTGCAAGGCTATGAATTGGGTGTTTCTGCAGTGTGCAATTAAGATGGTAAGGTACTATGAACAGTTAGGATCCTCTAACTGTGCATGAGCAACTGGTGGAACCCTTGCATATTCTGTGCCCTCCTGCCTAAGCCTCTGAGTACATTAAAGGGTGCCACCCCACCATGGAATAGGCCTTGTTATATTGCTGGAAGCTACAGCTAAAGCCACTGTTGGGTAGCTAAGAAAAAGTGCACAATCTCAAGATGTTCAGAAGCTCTGTTATGTTCCAGATGGGGCAAGCCCTTTAGTAACTCACACAGACCATCCTCAGACATAGCTATAGCTACCTTTTTTAAGCTCTAATGGCAACACCACGTGAACCTGAAAGGAAGCTCTCTACATCCTCAAACTAGCATAAAGCCACAAGTACATGTTTAAAACAAAAATGTGCAATCTTTGGCCCCCTCATCTTCGAAGCCCGCTGCCTCCAGCAAGGCTGGCCTACTACAGTCAGACATTAAGGCCAGAAGGGACCTTTATAATCATCAAGTCTGACCTCTGTCACTATGGCAAGAATTGGTCAGTGGTGAGAGTGGGAGAAGCAGGGGCTGCTGCCATGCCACCACTACAAACCCTGTGGGAGCAGGGCTAACTTCCGCCACCATAGCCCTAAGATGATCTCAAATGGGTAGCAGGAGGAGGGGCGGGGCAGGACTGCCTTACTACCACCATGGCCCTCAATGGCCAACAGGGAGTGAGGCTGCTGTGCTGTAATGTTTGGACTGGGGAGAGCTGGAGTTTCTGTGCTATAGTCGGACGTGACCAGCAGGAGGGAGGACTGCGTTTTAATATAGCTAACTGGCAATGTATACATCTAGGGGGCTCCATCCTACAAGGGAGTGACTATGAAACACTGAATGCAAGTTCCCAATGGTATGCTGTGGCCAAAAGAGCAAAAGCTGCCCTTGGATGCATGAACAGGGCAATCTCATGTAGAAGGGAGTTTATTTTACTATGTCCACTTCTGGTGCCCATAATTCAAGAAGGATGTTGATAAAGTCGAGTGGGTTCAGAGAAGAGGCACGTGAACGATTAAAAGATTACAAAACATGCCTTCTAGTAACAGACTCAAGGAGCTCAATTTAGAAAGTTAAGGAGTGACTTGATTACAATTAATAAGTACTTACATAGAGAACAAATATGTTATAATGGGTTCTTCGATCAAGCAGAGAAAGGTGTAACACAATCCAGAAGGTGGAAGTTGAAGCCAGACAAATTCAGATTGAATAAGGTGCTTGTGTTTTGTTTTTTAACGAGAGTAATTAACCACAGGGACACCCTACAAGCGTTGTGGTGGATTCTCCATCACTAGCAGTATTTAAACTCAAGATGGGATGTTTTTCTAAACTGCTTCCTGTTCAAACAGTAATTTATTCAGGAAAGACCTGTAGCCTGTGCTATGTAGGCAGTCAAACCAGATGATCATAATGGTCCTTTCTGACTTTATAATCTATGAATCCCTCAGATTGTATTTTTCAGACTACTTGTGAAGTAGTATTCTAGGTACAAGTCCAGGAAGCATTTCTTCTGCTTAGTACTATCATACTATCACCACCACTAGAAGACATTCAAAAAACTATCAGCCTCTATTACTATACTACCGACTCAAACACAGGGTATAGCTACACAGCAAAAATGCAGGTGAGAGGTCCTGAAGGCCAAATTTAGATTGCTAGGTAAGAAGTAAAAGTCCAGGACCTCCATGGTAGCATTTCTTGAACCTAACGTACTTGGTACTATTTAGTACTAGTAACCTACTAACCTACTTGGCCTAACATACAGGGCCAGTTAGACAGGCAGAAGTGCAGAGTCTCAATGCATGGATGAGATGATGGCATAGGGAGCGGGAACCTGTGTTTATTAGGAACTGGGGAACCTTCCAGGAAAGGAAGAGCCTATATAGGAAGGATGGGCTCCACCTAAACCAAAATGGAACCAGATCACTGGAATGTAAAATGTAAAAGGTCCTAGAAGTCTTTCTAAACTAAGGGCTGGGAGAAAGCCAAGAGGTGCAGAGGAGCACAAGCTTCAGACACATCCCTTAGGGGAGGATCTATTAACAGGGATTCACTATGTCTTAGTAAAGAAAAGAGGAAAGACGTTGATAAAGTACAGGTAGGAGCTGAAGAGAAAACAGTCAAATGAAAAAGAGTCCCATTCAATTACATCACCTGAAGGCAGACAACTAAATATTGTGAAATTGTATAAGTGCTTATATACAAATGCAAGAAGTCTGAATGCTAAGAGCGGTGATCTTGAGTGCCTGGTACTAAGTGAAGACAGTTATATACTAGGCATCACAGAAATTTAGAATGATGATAATCTATAGGACATGGTAATGCCAAGCTACAAAATATATAGGAATGCCAGAGTAAATTATGCTGGTGGGGGTGTGGCACCATATGTGAAAGAAAGAATAGCAAATATAGTAAAAAAATATAGTAAAAAACTTAAATGAATCAAACCATACCATAGAATCTCTGTGGCTAGAAATTCTATGCTGGAATAATAAGAGTAGAGCAGTAAGACTATACTACCAACCACCTGACCAGGATGGTGATTATGAAATGCTCAGGGACATTAGAGAAGCTATAAAATGGAAAATGCAATAATAATGGGGGATTTAAACTACCCCCATAGTGCTTGGGTACATGTTATCTCAGGATGAGACGCAGAGTTAAAATTTCTAGACACCATAAATGACAGCTTCGTGAAGCAGCTAGTTCTGGAACCCACAAAGAGAGTGGCAATTCTTGATACAGTCCTAAGAGGAATGAAGGCTCGGGTCCAAGAGGTTTTGGAACAAAATGATAAATTCAGCAGTAATAAGTCAGCAGGATCAGATAGCATTCACTCAAGAGTGCTGAAGAAACTCAAATTTGAAATAGTAGAACTACAGTACTAGCAGTGGTGTGTAACCTATCGCTTAAATCATCCTCTGTACAAGATGACGGTAGGGTAGCTAATGTAACGTCAATTTTTTTAGAAGGCTCCAGAGTTACCTAGACCACTAGGCCTAACTTCAGTACCAGGCAAATTGGCTGAAATATGCCAAAGAACAGAATTATCAGACACACAGATGAAAATGATTTGTTGGGGAAGAATCGACAGTTTTTGCAAAGTGAAATCATGCCTCACCAATCTATTTGAATTCTCTGAGGAGAGCAAACATGTGGACAAGTGTGATCCAGTGGATATAGTCTACCTGACTTACAAAAAGCCTTTGACAAGGCCCCTCACCAAAGGCTCTTAAACAAAACAAGTGGTCTTGAGATAAAGAGGGAAAGTCCTCTCATGGATTAGAAACTGGTTAAAAGACAGGAAAGAAAAGTGCAGGAATAGATGGTCAGTTTTCACAGTGAAAAGAGGTAGAGGGATCCCCCAGGGGTCTGTACTGAGACCAGTGCTGTTCAACATATTCATAAATGACCTGGAGAAAGGGATAAACAGTGAGGTGGCAAAGTTTGCAGATGATCCAGAACTACCCAAAGCAGACTAGAAGAGTTACAAAGGGATCTCACAAAATCTCATGACTGGGCAACAAAATGGCACATGAAATTCAGTGTTGCTAAATGCAAAATAATGCACTTTAGAAAACAATCCCACCTATGCATACAAAATGATGGGGTCTAAATTACCAGTCAAGAAAAATCTTGGAGTCATGCATAATTGTCTGAAAACGTCCACTCAACGTACAGCAGCAGTCAAAAAAAGCTAACGAAGTATTAGGAAAGAGATAGGTAATAATAAGACAGAAAATATCATAATGCCACTATATAAAGCCATGGTATTCCCAGTCCCTTAATACTGCGTACCATTCTGGCTGCCCTCTCTCAAAAAAGATTTCTAATATAAGGTAAAGAGAAGGGCATCAAAAACTATTAAGGGCATGGAACAGTTGCCATATGAGGAAAGATTAAAAAGACTGGGACTGTTCATTTTAGAAAAGAGGGGGTTAAGAATGGACATGATAGAGGTCTATAATATCATGAAAAGTCTGAGAAAACAAAAAAGAAAATGCTATTTACCCCTTAACACAAGAACCAGGGGTCACACAATTCAACTAATAGAATCATAGAATATTAGGGTGGAAGGGACCTCAGGAGGTGTCTAGTCCAACCCCCTGCTCAAAGCAGAACTAACTCCAACTAAACCATCCCAGCCAGGGCTTTTGTCAAGCCAGGCCTTAAAAATCTCTAAGTATGAAGATCCCACCACCTCCCTACGTAACCCATTCCAGTGCTTCACCATCCTCCTAGTGAAAAAGCTTTTCCTAATATCCAACCTAAATTAGGTTTTAATTAGGCCAAACTAATAAGCAAAAGTTTTAAAACACATAAAGGAAGTACTTGAAGTGTTTCTTCACACAACACACAGTCAACATGCGGAACTCGTTGTCAAGGGATGTTGTAACACCAAAACTATAACTGGGTTCAAAAAAGATTTAGGTAAGTTCTTGGAAGATAGCTAACAGCCATTGATGGACCTAAGGTGGTCAGGGATGCAGCCATACTGTGGGGCCCATACTACAATTAGCTTTGGGATTCAGCAGCAATCGACGGGAGATACGCAAGTGATGTAAATCACTTGTGTATCTCCCCTTGACTTCACTGCATCTGCTCCGCGCACCGTCCACACTGCACTGCATGGAAGGGAACAGTATTCCTTTCGATGCAGCGCTACGCCACTTACTGGGGTGGTTTTCCTACGTCAATTGCTGGATCGACTAAGCGGGTCTACACAGACCGCTCAGTCGATACAGAGCAATCGATCTGACGGCAGCAAATTTGCCGCCATCAGTGTAGACCCAGTCTGGGAATCCCAAGCCTCTGACTGTCAGATGCCGGAACTGGACAACTGGGGATGGATCACTCAACAATTGTCCTGTTGTGTTCATTCTCTCTGGACTATTGGTCTGACCCAGTACAGCCATTCTTATATTCTCTGTATGGACTAGCCTAACCCGAACTAGTTTAAACCCAACTAGCATAGGTAACAATAGCAGTGAAAACAGTAAAGGGCAAGCTTCAAAATGGTTAGTACAAGCCCAGCTTGGCCCTAGGTAAGTAGTCTGACTGCTAGCCCACTCCGAAATCCACACTGCCTTGCCTTCACAGCTGATGAAGCTTTTACTAGCTGAATTCATGCTAGCTGAGGTAGACGAGCTCATGCACAATTCTGTTGTGTGGACAGTACCAAAAACAAATGCATAACTGAATTTAAAAGGAAAATTCAATGAATTATGCAATGCATATTGTTCTTTTGCCATTAACTTGCTTCCCAACAATTTCTTCCCCAGAGTTGGCAACTTGTTAACTTCTTTAAACTTCTCAAACAAGCTCAGTTTGGCAACCCAAATGGCTCTGCAGAGCTCAAAAGAAGTTGAAAGTGTTGTAAAAGTGCAAAAGATGTCTATTTATTTTGCTCATCTGAAAAAAAAAAGCAGAAGGGATTTTACTCAAGCTTTCAACAATAATTCATCTTGCACCTCAGACTCAGTATGACAGATCAGCTGAAATGATTTCTGGAGGAAAGTATCAAGAAGTGAAAGATGGGGTTGGAATAAAAGAGCCATCACAACCTTAATTAAGGCATCACCACAGCTATGTTTTAATAGTGCCATAAAGACAAGCATACCAGACTTACATCACAGAAATAAGATCTATACCATTACCTAAGTATGTAATGTTCTCGGCTAGTTCACAGCCACTGACATCAGGAAAATAACGTACAGTTTCCAGGTTATTGGCACCTAAGACATAGGTTGGAATAGGAGCTGGGGAAGAAACACACATAATTAGTCCACTTATTTCGGAACTGACACATTTATTCAATTCTATATTTATTATTATGAAATAAAGACTCTCTACAGAGGAAATTTACTATAGTTCAGGACCCAGCAGGGGGTTGGACTAGATGACCTCTTGAGGTCCCTTCCAACTCTAATCTTCTATGATACACTTTGAGCTGGGCGTGTAATTCCCAGCTCAAGGAGACATACCCAGGCTGGCTCTGTTCAACCTAGTGTACTAAAAATAAAGTGCAGCCACAGTGGGGGAAGCAGCAAGAGGGTCTAACCACCCAAGAATGCACCTAACAAAATGTATAGAAGTCACTTTAAAAAATTTTAAAAATTGGAATTTAAATCAGATATTAAAAACAATCTTTTAAATTAATCTTTTTAAATTAAATCTGAAACTGACAGCCTATGTTAAGACCAAAACTCTTAAAATAGTTTAATTAAATACCAAAAGTAAGTAGTGCATATTTGCTCCCAGGTTTTAAAGAACATTAAATCACTGAACTGGTGGGAGTAATTGGCTAAGCACCTGGAACTAGATTTGTTGAGGGCTAAACCAGCTTCTCACAAAAGTAACCACTTCAGCAGGTGCAGAGAGAATTTTTTCTTCATTTCAGTTCATTCAAATAGTTCAATTCAATGATGAGTTCATTCAAAGAAACCTACTGGGAGTTGAAAAAGCAGGAATGCTTGTTTTCCTCTTCCAATCTATGAATAAAAACTAGATGGTGTGAAGATGAGATCTACAAGTTCTAAAATCCGGAAGGACAACATGACCAGAAATAATGAGTTCAATTAAACAACTATATATAATACTTCCTGTGTATAATCAGTTTTAAGTGCAAAAATTGTTCTGACTTTTTTTTAATGTACTCAGCACATTTAATGCAGTTTTATTTAATAAAAAATGAAGTTTTTGTGAATTCCTAGTTGAATCTGAATTTCAATCCAAAGAGGTTGACACAAATCACAAGTAAAAAAAATTCACCATCTTTATAAAAAAATACAAAATTTAAAAACTTGAATGTAAATTAAGCTATATAATTGCTTAAATAAATGTATAGCAAAAAGCACCAAATTTAGTGTATAGGCTACACTTGCATGTTTACTTAAATGTTTTACAATTACCAACCAACAAGAATCAATTTATCTTTAGGAAAACAACAAAAGTACAAATGTAAAAACACTATTAAAATCCTTGATTTAAATTTCCTGCTTGATGATTTAAATCATGATTAAAAATTGCTGATTTTAAATCTATTCACCCTGGTGCCTAACTTCTCAGACAGGTAACAGAGTGGTTAGGCTCTCCCACCAGTCACATCCCCTCATCTATGATATTTTTAGTGAGCTAGCTTGATCAGAGCTGATGCACGTATGTCTACAAGCTGGGAAGTGCACCCCCAGTTTGAAGTGTGGACATGCTCTAAGAAAAGACAAGGCAGCTGCCCTACAGATTTTTACAGGTAGCTTTTCTCATAAATGTGGTGATGGAGCCTGTGAGGGAAAAGGATGGAGGGATAAAGGAATGGGTAGTCTCTCCTACACAGGTGGAGAAGGGGCCTATGCTGAAATAATGAGAGGCTCAAGAAGAAGGAAATAGGCTCAGTCAATCACAAAGGCATTCCATTCTTAGAAATATTTTGGTAGCACTGATGGATGGAAACAGAGTCCTCATGTGCCTCTGTTCTAGGCACAGAGCATTCAAAGTGCTCTTGGCCCTTTATTATGCACTCCTGGCATAAGTGAAATGCCACAGTGAACATGTCTCAAGATGGGAAGGCTGAGAAGAAAAGGCTTTAACACAAATTCTTTTAATCTCTTGTTCAATAATTTTCAAAAGACAGCTCACTGCTGCTGTCTGGTGCATCTGCCAGAGGGAAAAGATGGGTCAACATGGAAAAGATATAGGCAACTAAATGAGTTGCTAGTTAGCAGTTTGAATTGCCCTCAGATCAATGGCAGAGAAGACACCCCAGTATTGTATGCTATTGGAGATGTTATAGAGACAGCAGCAAATTGCACAGGATACAGAGCTAACACTCCACTGGGTGCTAAGGAGCAGGACCTAGTTAATATATTTCTCAACAGACAGCCCCAAGCCCTTTGCATACACATGGGCATTTGCAGCAGGCACCAAAAGGCACACCCTGATCCTTTTTGCAGCAGCAGCAAGGAGCAGTGCTAAGCACATTGCCTTGGGCTTCCATAAACCATAGCAGAATGGCTCTGACACCTACCACAGCCTCTCTGGCCATCCCTCTGTTTAGTTCAGGATTGTACACTGAACAACGTAATAAAGCCATAGTGGAAGGAGATGTATGGTGAAGACATTGCTCAGTAAACCCAAAGCCACATGTGCAGCCACATCCCACTGGGTTACAGTCATAGAATCATAGAAGATGAGGGTTGGAAGAGACCTCAGGAAGCCATCCAGTCCAACAGCCTGCTCAAAGCAGGACCAACCCCAACCAAATCATCCCAGCCAGGGTTTGTCAAGCTGCACCTTAAAAATTTTTTAAAGGATGAAGATTCCACCACCTCCCTAGGTAACCATTCCAGTGCTTCACCACCCTCCTAGTGAAAGTTTTTCCTAATATCTAACCTAGATCCCCCCCACTGCAACTTGAGACCACTGCTCCTTATTCTGTCATCTGCCACCCCTGAGAACAGCCTAGCTCCATCCTCCCTGGAAACCCCCTTCAGGTAGCTGAAGGCCACTATCAAATCCCCCCTCACCCTTCTCCTCTACAGACTAAACAGGACTAGTTCCTTCAGCCTCTCCTCATAAGTCTTGTGCTCCAACCCCCAATCATTTTCGTTGCCCTCTACTGGATTCTCTCCAATTTGTCCACATCATTTCTGTAGTGGGGGGGGGACCAAAACTGGACAGAACACTCCAAATGAGGCCTCACTAGTGTCAAATAGAAGGGAAGAAGCACTTCCCTCAATCTGCTGGCACTGCTTCTACTAATGCAGCCCAATATGCCATTAGACTTCTTGGCAACAAGGGCATGCTGATTCATATCCAGCCTCTTCACCACTGTAACCCCCAGCTCTTTTTCTGCCAAACTGCTGCCTGGCCAGTCGGTCCCCAGTCTGTAGCAGTACATGCGATTCTTCTGACCTAAGTGCAGGACTCTGCAATTGTCCTGTTGAACCGCATCAGTTTTCTTTGGGCCCAATCCTCCAATTTGTCTAGGTTATTCTGTATCCTAATATATCATCTAATATACAGGCTCTTTCCTTACCTTTCTTGGCACATGTCCGGTACTCCTCCCATTCTGCCTCTGGAGTAGAGCCAAAGAAATTCCCAACACACAAAAGCAGCTAAAATCATTATTTAAAAAAAAAAAAACAAAAAAAACACAAGTGAACCATTGTAAGAATGGGAAAAACTTTACGATGTTAAAATATCTAGCTTGTCCTTCTCATTACTTTTCTTATTGTCACAGCATCAACAGTGATTTGGATTTAGGGGTTTATTCCTGAGGTTTAGTTTCATGTGATTTATGTAAAGCAAGAAATCTGTTAGCAGTTATTGAAGCACATAAGAAAAAAACAAAGGGAAAAACAGTGGATATTACAAGATCAAGTAAATCTTCCGTGTAAGAAATTCCCTTATTCCTTCTCTATGTACATAATCTTTTCCAGAAGAAAACACTTACTAGCAGTGTCTCCAATAGCATCCTACACCGTTGCAAGCATCCTTTTAAGTCATGATGTACAGAGACCAGTATCCCAAGATGAATAGAATGTTACATGAAACTAAGTGAAAGTTAGAATCAAAGAGTGGAACACACGGAGTGTGTTTAAGCTACAGGAACTGTGAGGTCTCAAGATTCCTGGAGAGTGCACAAAGTTATTATAAGAACAAATTAAGAGGTTGCTAGGACTTCATGAAGTGCTGATAACTGCAATCCAACTAGTAGTGCGTGTGTTTGGTTCATTTTGATGGGTCAAGGTATTCCTTTTCTGGCAGGGGAATGTCACTTAAGATACTTGCTTGAGCTTGCAGCCTGGGCAGCTTGCAGTGGAAGGACAGAGGGAGCTTCACCATCATGGCTACCACCACCACCAGTTCGGACCTCAGCATCTACCATAACTTTTTCAGCAATTTTCCTGATGTAATAACCACCATTAAAATACATCAGCAGTATGGGCCAGAACCTATTCTACCTGAATCCCAGACCACATTTAACTGTTTACTGTTACAACACTAAACAAGGATTTTAAAACACCTTAGAGTCCACCATTATAACAGCATCAGTCTGAGCTCTCAGGTTCTGTTAAAATCTCCTCAGATTTCCACCACAACTCCAACCACCATTAAACTCTCACTGGAACACTCCCACACTAGCATGAACTTCCTAGACACAGACAATCAACTTCAACAATGGAACCCTACGGACAACTATACACAAGAAACCCAGGGATCACCATGCCTAGCTTCACAGATACAGTAACCACCCCAAACACACCAAGACATCTGTTATCTACAGCCAGGCACTCAAGATACCACCAAATATTTTCTAAGGAGAAAGTCCTTAACACACTTAAAACTGATTTCACCAAACAAGGACACTCCACCAGAGAAGTAGATTGCATCATGGAATGTGCCACCCAAATATCCCCAGAGAACCTGCTTCAACTCTGAAGTAAACCCCTCTCCAACCAAACACCCCTAACTGTCACTTACCACCCCACACTGATACCCCTCTGTAATATCATCAAACAACTACAACCCGTGTTTGAAGAGGGCTCTATCCTGAAAGAAGTCTTTCCTGACTTCTGGCCTTCAAACTCCCCAGTCACTCCAAGCTCATCATCAGAAGCAAGCTTCCCACAGACCAGGATACATCAACACAAAGCAGCACTAGACCCTGTCAGAACAGATGCAAAATGTGATGACATCTCTCCACTGCTACAAAGATTAGTACCCCCCCATCTTTCTAGATCCATGGGTCCTACACATGCCTGTCACAACATGTGGTGTAGCTCATCCAGTACATTAAATGTCCCAGTAACAACTACGTGGGTGAAAGCAGACCATCACTACACTTTTGAATAAACTCCCACAGGAAAATGATAAAAGACAAAATCACCATGTCACCTGTGGGTGAACACTTTTTACAATGCAATCACTCTATATCTGACCTACCAGTCCTCAACCTTATAGGAAACCTGCAACACACTTTCAAAACATGAACCTGAAAACTGAAGTTCATAACTTTGCTAGACAGTAAAAATCATGAACTGAAGACACCGGATTTATAGCTGATTACAACAATCTAACAATAACATGCTAACCTCCCTCCCAGTTGCTCCCCCTCTTTCCTCCCTGATTGGAGGGAAGTTAACTGACCCCTTCACTTTGTTTAGCATAAGTACTTAACACATATTTGAAGAGAGTATTCAATCTGTTCCACCATGTATTTTGCTGTGACACTCTGAATAAGGGCAGAGCCACACTACAAACTGGCACTGGTGCAGCTGCACTGATGCTGTAGCACTTCTGGTGAAGACGCTCTAAGCCAATGGGACAGAGCTCTCTCAACAACTTAACAGCTCCACCTATGCCAGGGACAGTAGCTATGTCAGCATGAGCAGCTTTCCTGCCAACACAGCGTTGTCTACATGGCAGGCTAAGGATGGTATAACTACATTGCTCAGGGATGGGGATTTTCCACACCCCTGAGCAACATAGTTACACTGAAGTAAGTGTGTAGTGCAGACCTGACTTAAGTTTCCCAGACCTGAAGAAGAGCTCGGTGTAAGCTCGAAAACTTCTCTCTCTCACCAACAGAAGTTGGTCCAATAAAATATCATTTTACCCACCTTGTCTCTCTAACATCCTGGAAAAACAGCTATAACTCTGCAGGTAACACCACTTACCACTTAGTTCACTTTTTTAAATAACAAATGTAACTTTTAAAATGTTTTCAAGTAAAGACTCTCTTGCTTTCAACATCTTTAATTCAGAGATCTTTTAAGAACTCAGAAAAATTTTAAGAAAAATACTTCACCCCAGGAAAGTTTCCTTTTTTATATTGATTTTTAGTTTCTGTCTGAAAATTAATTTTGGTAAAATAATCCATTTTGATTAATGCAGAATGAGCATGAGGCCAAAGCCCAGAATTCCTGGGTTCTATTTCTGGTTTTGCCACTCACTGAGGGCTGGTCTACACTTAGAATTTAGGTTGCTATAGCTACGCTCAGGTGTGTGAAAAATCCACCCCCTGAGCGCCATAGCTATACCAATCTAACCAATGGTGCAGACATTGTTTGAGATTACAAGAGTCCTGTAGCACTTTAAAGACTAACAAATTTAATTTCTGCAAGTATGAGCTTTTGTGGGCTGTAACCCACTTTGTCACATACAAGAAATAGAAATCAGATAGTGGGTATATGTATTTCTATTTCTTGTATGTGACAAAGTGGGTTACAGCCCACGAAAGCTCATGCCTGCAGAAATTAAATTTGTTAGTCTTTAAAGTGCTACAAGACTTTCACTGTTTTTGCTGTATACAGACTAACACAGCTACCCCTCTGGAACTTTTCAATTGAGGAGATAGTCTAACATATCCTTTTCGTCAGCGTAGGCTATGTCTATGCTATGGCGTTATGCCAGCATAGCAATGGCTGCATAGCTATGTTTGTATAGGCTCCATAGCGTAGACATATTTTCCAGTCAATGCATCTCTTTGCTTCAGGTTCCCACCTGTAAATATGAGACTTAGAAGACCTATCTGTAGTACCAACTTTAAAGATATGTTTTAAAGATGCAAAGCACTATGTAAACGCAAAGCATTGTGCTTCTAATTCATATTATGTGCAAATATTCTTTTCACAGTACATTTACAGAATTCTAATAAAATGAGCATTTGGTATTTTTTAACATTTGCCATAGGTCAGGAATTTTTTCACTTGCCAATAGGAGGCAGTGTACAGTTAAACATTTCTAATCTAATAGATCACGGTGCAGAAGCAGAATTATAAATCTTACATCAAATTCTCCACTTTTCTTCTGAACATCTTGCACTCTTTTGAACAACACATCAAATTTTCCTTCAACATCTCCACAGGCCAGTCTAGGCAGAGAAATAAGAGAAAGACAACATGACCCCCATAATAAATTTGTGTATCTTTTAATTTTTGAATTGGTAACATTAAAAATTGTGACTGTCTTGCTTACAGCCAAGGATTCACACATTCAATTCACACATGAGGTTGGGGAAAATCCCACCTAAAATGTCACTACTTTCTGAATGCTACTTAAGTCAGACACACTTTCCCAGAACAGGAGTCTTAGAAACAGATGGCCTGCAATGTCTGAGGAGCAGGAAAAAACAAGCGCTGCCTTATTTAAAGCACATCTCCCCAAATTTGATATAACTCTTCTACAACCTTGTAAACTTCATTTTATTGCACCATACATACGACTATGTAACTAAAACTTGTACTGAAACGCACACACAGAGATTGGCGGAGTTAGGATTTCATGGACAGCCAAAGCAAGCATTTCTTCACTTTTAGGTATTTAAGCCATTGAACATTAATACTCTCTTCACAGTTTTTTCCTGAAAAGTCCTACGTTTTGGGTTTTATAAAGAAATAGAAAAAAAGGGCTTGATGCCCCCGGACTCCCCTCTGCCGCACACCGCTTGCACTCCCAGATGGGGAACCCTTACACACCTGAGGCTAAGCGCGGCTAGAAACCAGAACTTTGCACGAGCTTCGCAGCTCCCCAAGTCAGGGCTGGACGGAAGCTCCCAGCCAAGGCTCTTTGGAAAGCTGCCGAGCGCTCAGTTGTGGTCAGAGCCGGCAGCAGACTCAGGGGTGAAATCGCAACCCTCTTCCCGCTCCAGCCCCTCTCCCCGCGGCTGACGCCCCTTCCGAGCAGGCCGCTCCTGCTCCGCTCGTGACAAGAGCCCGTGCGCGGGCGGGGGCCGCCGGTGCCCGAGAAAGGCCCAGCTCCACGGAGGGCCAGGCGCCGGCCTTGGGGCGCCACAAGCCAGCGACCCGGCCGCTCCCCCCGCCCCGCCCCGCCCCGCCGGCCGGGCACGACGCGGCCGTGAACCCCGCGCGCAGCACGAGGCCGCCTCACACTCTCAGAGGTTTTCCCGCCATTTCAACGGCCGCCTCCCGCTCCCCCGCGTCGCCCGGCAGGGCCGCTCCGCCAGGAAACTCAACCCCGCTTCCGGTCCGTCCCGCAAACCCTCCCTCCGCTCCACCAAGTGCCCAGAGAGCCCTGCGCATCAGCTAAACCGTTCCCCCGGAACCACTCGCCCTGTACGTCAGCCAATCCCCTCCCCCCCGGGACCAACTGCCACCTCCCCAACCAACTGCCAAACCCTCCCTCTCCCCCCCCAGCGGCCAGACAGCCCTGCGCATACCCAAATCCTCCCCCCAGCACCAGCTGCCCTTGCCACAGGGCCCAGTCACAGCCCTACCGCAGAACCTGGCACCCAGAGCGAGAGGAGGACGGGTCTGAGCAGGACGTGGCGTCTCAGAGCTCTGGCTCGGAATGCTTTGTCTGAAATATCACAACCACCTACCAGCGAGGAGCAAGGGCCTACAGCGCTCTATTTGGAGGCACCATGGGTTACACAGGGCTAGCCCGAAACTGCTACTCTAGCCCCAGCAAGATTTGATCTTGCACCCCTCTGTTTACTAGAGCAATGCTACAGAGCCAGGTATCCTCAGCACAGCGTGGAGGTTGGTTCCATCCAACTAGGGATGAGGAACTAGAGCATAAGCAATGAGCATAATGAGCATAAGCAAGTGACAAGAGATTAGCTGACGACTGACTTGAGGGGGGGGGGGGGGGCCAGAGGCCCAGCCAGAAGCTGCTACCCAGACACGAGTGAGATTTTAACTTGTGACCTTTGGTTTACTAAATTAATGCTCTAACACCTGAGTTACGGAGTCAGGTTCCAGGAACCCTTAGCAAACGGTGGAGTTTCATTCTGGCTGATAAGTGACTGGCAAGCAGCAGACAAGTACAAAGGTGTGACAACAGAAAAAATAGCAAATATGGGAAGTGACCAGCTTGGCTTACAGAGAAGTCTTTGGTGAGTTTAAACACAAAAAGGAAGCTTACAAGAAGTGGAAGCTTGGTCAGATGACTAGGGAGGCTTATAAAAATACTGTTCAAGCATGCAGGAGTGAAATCAGGAAGGCCAAAGCACAACTGGAGTACCAGCAAGTGAGGGACATGAAGGGCAAGAAGAAGGGTTTCTACAGCTATGATAGTAACAAGAAGAAGGTCAGGGAAAATGTGAGTCCCTTACAGAATGGGGGAGGCAACCTAGTGACTGATGATATGGAAAAAGCTGAAGTACTCGATACTATTTTTTGCCTTTGTCTTCACAGACAGGGTCAGCTCCCAGACTACTGCACTGGGCAGCACAGAATGGAGAGGCAGTAGGCATCCCTCAGTGCTGAAGGAACAGGTCCAGGACGATTTAGAAAGATTGAACATACACAAGTCCATGGGGCCAGATGCAATGCACCTGAAGGTGCTGAGGGACTTAGCTGATGTGATTTCAGAGCCATTGGCTATTATCTTTGAAAGCTCGTGGTAATTGGGAGAGGCCCCTGATGACTGGAAAAAGGCAAATATAGAGCAGTTCAAGAAAGGGAAGAAAGAGGATCCAGGGAACTACAGACTGGTCAGCCTCATCCCAATCCCTGGAAAAATCATGGAGCAGGTCCTCAGGGAATCCATTTTAAGGCACTTGGAAGAGAGGAAGGTGATCAGGAACAGTCAACATGGATTCACCAAGGGCAAGTCTTGCCTGACCAACCTGATTGCCTTCTATGATGAGATGACTGACTCTGTGGATGTGGAGAAAGTGGTGGACATGAAATACCTTGACTTTAGCAAAGCTTTGGATACTGTCTCCCACAGTATTCTTATCAGCAAGTTAAAAAAGTATGGGTTGCATGAATGGACTATAAGATGGATAGAAAGCTGTCTAGATCATTGGGCTCAACAGATAGTGATCAACGGTTCCATGTCCAGTTGGTAGCTGGTAACAAACGGAGTGTCCCAGGGGTTGGTGCTGGGGCCAGTTTTGTTCAACATCTTTATTAATGATCTAAAGGATGGGGTGGATTGCACCCTCAGCAAGTTTGTACATGACACTAAAATGGGGGAAGTGGTAGATGTGCTGGAGGGCAGGAATAGGACAGTGTGACTTAGACAAATTGGAGTATTGGGCCAAAAGAAATCTGATGTAGTTCAACAAGGACACATGCAGAGTTCTGCAATTAGGATGGAAGAATCCCATGCACAGCTACAGACTGGGGACCAACTGGGTAGGTAGCAGTTGGGCAAAAAAAAGACCTGTGGGTTACAGTGGACAAGAAGCTGGATTTGAGCCAACAGTGTGCCCTTGTTCCTAAGAAGGCTAATGGCATATTGTGCTGCATTAGTAGAAGCAGTGCCCACATAGTCCAAAAATCGATGTTAGAGGTCGATGGTCGGTGAGAAGTGTGAGCTTCCATCTAAACTGGTACTGGTGACATTTCCGAATTCTGAAAATTATTCCAAGTGCTTCATGGTCAATTTGGGCATAGTTAGTTTCTGCTTAAGGTGCATGAGGCAAAAGCAATGGGTCTCTCCTTTACCAAAGGCATAATATGTGACACAACCGCTCCCACCCCAGAAGGGGAGGCATCGCAGGCCAACTGTAGATGTAAGGATGGATCAAAATGCATCAGAAATCTGACTTTAGCAATGTGCATTTAGCCTAGTTAAACGCAACATCACAGGCTTCAGTCCATTTCCAGACCTTGTTCTGGCCAAGGAGTTCATGGAGTGGTTTTAGTTGTGTTGCTAACTGTGAAATCAACTTTCCATTATAGTTCAAAAGAGCAAAGCTGGCTTACGTTTTGAGGAGGTGGAGCTTCCACAATAGCCTTGACTTTTGCAGGACACTTACGAAGGCCAGTAGCATCTATGATATGTCCCAACTATTCAACAGAGGGCTGGAAGAATTCACATTTGTCTTTGCGGACTCATAGGCCATAATCTTCCAGTCTTTGTGGGGCAGCCTCGTAGTTCTTAAGGTGATCCGCCTCATTCTTGCCAGTGACCAAGATGTCAGCAAGATAGCACTGGACTCCTGAGAAGCCACTCAAGATCTGGTCCATCGCCCTCTGGAACAAAGCTGAAGCATACATTATTCCGAAAGGCAAGCGACAGTATCACTACAGCCCTTTATGTGCCACGATAGTCAACAGCTTTTGGGACTTCTCATCGACATGCATCTGTAAATACACCTGACTCAGATAAATCTTGCTGAACTTTTGTCCACCAGCCAAGCCAGCAAAGAGGTCAGTGCAGCGGGGAAGAGGGTATTGCTCTGCACACAACATCGGGTTAACAGTGACCTTAAAATCCCACAAATCTGAATAGCGCCATCTTTATTCAATCCTGGAATGATTGGGGTGTGGGTGACTGGTAGACTCTATTTTTGACCAGGTGCTCCAGGTCCACTTCAACATTTGCCTGATGGCTGTTAGAAATGAGAACCAGGTTGTTCCAGGTGCTAGTTGAGTCAATGGCTGCCCTTTATTATCTGCTCATTCCACCTCGACTATTAGGTTTCCACGCAATGTGACTGTACCAAATTATACATATATTTACCTTACTGAATATTATTAAACCAAAATATTTTATAACATTATTACCCTTATAACAGTTTTACAACTATTAACTTTTAACAATTCCACAATTCCCAACTGTTTCATTCTTTTAAACTTTTGTAGTATTAATTTTTAACTCTTAACTCTTTAGCTATTTTTAACTTTTTTTATCACTTTTGAATTTAATTAACCATATCTTAGCTTTTATTATTTTTTTTGTGAAAAGCTTTCAACTGACAACATAGTTTTGTGATCATAAACCCTCCATTCTCTCACTCAGAGTGCTGTGTTTATTAGCCATTGTTTTTACTGAGCTGCATTTTTAAGGTGGTGTATTGTGCTTGTAAAACCTGAGCCACCAATTGCAATCTTTGCAACACAGCTACCTTAGTCTGTGCTTTGTCAAGAACTTTTCACATTGAAAGTATATCCAAAATTCTCGCCATTAAAATTTCAGAAAAAACCAAAAGTGCAAGTGAGGTTAAAGGGGTGAAAAGCAATCCCTTAGTCCTGTGAAATCATTAAAAATATATAGGCTAACAGCAACAACATTCCTTAAGGTTCCAACTGCGGCTTTAACCCTTAGCTCTCAAACAAAAAGGAAAAGTGATAGAGGAAGGGGAAGAAGAAGCAGAGAAAAAGGGGGGGGGGGGAAGAAGAAGCAGAGAGCAACTTAGGAAGAAGAAAAACCTAAGCCAAAAAAGGGTACAGAAAGCAACAATAAATTTATGTGGCTCCTTGGAAGTGGGGCTCCTTGGAAACCCACACCCCTAACCCTCTATCCTGGCTCTGAGAGAAGAGTGGGAGTTGCTGCCACAGCCACCTGAGTGAAACTGGGGGTGCCAGCAATCCTTGCCAGCCATCCCAAGGTTGTGCTCCAGGATTTTTCTGCTAACATTCTTTGCTGCTTCACATGACGGACAGTGGGGCCCTCTTCTCCAGCCAGTGGGGACCAGCAGGAATTTAGATATCAGACTAGTGGAGAAGATCTGTGTCAGTAGGTGCATTGGGAACACGGACAACTGTCCAAGTAACAATAGGAAAACAGGGTTATTGTGACTGAGTTTATCCTCATAGGCTGGGGGGAGCAAAGGGACCAGATGGAAGGGGAGGATAAAGAAGGGATGGGGTAACAGAAGTTTGCTTTAAGGCATCAACTTGACCCTTCAGGGCCAGGTTTTTTAACTTAAGGTGGTTAAAATCTTCCATATGGCTTTCAGCCATTCTAATCACAAGCACACTATGATGATTAACTGTGTGCTGCTCCTCCGTGATTTGTTGCAAAGTTTCAGTGTAGCTCCTAAGACTTGTAACTTCGTCCCCCTAATCCAGCCAGCAGGACAATCAGGAACCCAAATTGATACGGAACACCTATGCAGGGTTAAATTCTCAGACAAAAATGATTTAGAATACATAACCTGGCATGAATTAGTGGCAAAAATCAAACAGGCAGGAGATTTGCTGCAAGAGACTGGCGTTTTTAACAGACAAGCAAGTAGAAAGACTATATCAGAGCCTGTGCAGGCTATCCCATTTGCAAATAATGGTCCTCACTCTGCCAATCTCCCACCCAATCTAACTCCCTACCCCTCACAATCCTGGGCAATACCAACCTAAGGAGTTGTAGGGGTACAGGTAGATAAAATGAACTGAATTTATCTTACAAATGAATTGGTTTTACTGAATTGATAACATACATGCATTCATTCGTAAAACCACACTAGTTTGCTAAGAAGGCCACTCTTTTGTGTGGATATAGTTGCCACTGATAAAGGTCTTCAAGTCACTTGCTGCTTGTCCCTCCACAGTTCAAGTCACTTGTTGTCCTTCTACTATTTCAGTCACTTGTGCTTTTATTATCACTGATAGAAACTGTCTTTACAGAAATTTTCTGCATTGTCTTTTGTCCGAATGACTTGGCTAAGGCTTTTAGGGCTATGCTCCTCCATCCCTCTGTTGGTATCAGTTTACTTTTACCTGCCAGGGACAACAACATGCCTTCAGCAGAACTCCCCATGGTTTCAATGCCTCCCCTAGTATTTGTCATGCCCATGTCACTACAGTGTAGAACCATTTGTGCTTTGAACACCACTCATCCGTAATTTCATATGTGGATGACATTTTAATATACCCTCATTCTGGAAATGAATAGGGAAATCACTAGGGAGGTGCTAACAATAGTAAAGGAAACAGGATTTAAAATGGACAGAGAAAAGGCTCCATTAGTACAGCAACAAGTGAAATACTTGGGTGTGTCTCCTGGGGAAGATGGCTGGACCCCTGATCAGCAAAGGGTAGAAAGGATAGGAAAGCTATGTGCTCCCACTGACGCGCACGTCTTACGAGCTCTCTTGGGAACATTTAATTTCTCCAGAGAGTTCATTGAAATGTTCTCTGAGAAAGCCAAGCCACTGGACTAATTATTAAAGGAGAACATGGTTTGAGTTTAGGGACCAGACCAACAGACTGCCCTGGCCATCTTGAAACAAGATTTGGCTAGTGCTCCTGCACTGGCTTATCCTGACTCTGCCCTGCCCTTTGTGATTCGATTGGCTTCCTTGGACACCAGCATCGGAGCCACCCTCAATCAAAGGCCATGCGACAAGCTCAGAGTCATTGCCTATTCCTCCCGGCTTCTGGATCAAACAGAGCAAGGCTTTCCCTCCTGTGAAAAGCAGTGACTTGTGTAGGTCTGGAGCCTCATGCATTGGGAATTTCTTATTGGAAGGTCAATGGTCCACTGATCAGACTGTGCATTCCCCACTCAAGTACATCACATAAGGGAAAATACAGGATGGCCAGGTCTATAACCCACACGTTGCTCAGTGGGCTCTCACTCTAGGAAACAGAGGAGTACAGTTTAAAAAACAGCAAGCCATGTGGCCAGCCCTGTATGGGCTAATTATAGAAGAGGAGCCCCCTCCCCCATGTAAAGCACCTTAAGTGGCCAGTCAAGGGAGCCAAGAGGGTTGCAGATGCAAAACAAACAGAAGGGCTTTGTAATTTGGTTTACAGATATCTCAAGTTTTTACCATAAGGATCATCCCCAAACAGAGTATGGAGCTATCCACGTAAATGACGGAGAGATGCTCCAAGGACCAGCTTGTCCCTGTTCTGCCCAAGCAGCCAAAGTGGAGATAGTTAGAGCTGTCCTAGCGTATGAATCTCGCGACACTTCTATTACTATTTACACTGACTCTGATTGGACAGCCAGAGCCATCACTGTGTGGTTCCCCCTTTGGTTGGATAGAGAAATGGTAGCCACAGATGGAATCCCTATTTCTCATTCAGACAAATTGCTAACCTGAACAAGGAAAGAACTGGAGACACCTGGGTAACTTACACAAAAGGGCATCAGAAAAATCACTCAGAAGAAGCACACGGAACAACTAGTAACCACACTGGAGCCACAGACCAGATAGAGCACATAGAGGCAGTGACTACCTGGGGAAAAACTTTAGGCAAAGGAATAGATACCTTGGACTTAAGTACCTTTTAGGATGGGGATACAGAGATCCAGTCCTTACCTAAGGCAGAGAAAGATCTCACAGGCAAGTACAGGATTGAGCAGTTTAGAGATGTCTGGCAGGCAGTGAATGCAGGTGATCAAAGGCACTGGACAGTCCCCAGCCAGGTACGGGGGGACCTAATTCAGTTTGTGCATTAGCAAGGGCATAGAGGGAAATAGGATTCTTTGAACAGAGTTAAAGATACAGGCATGAAAGTTGATATGGATCAGTGGTGCGATAATTGCCTATGGTGCGCCATGGTTAATGCAGATCACCAAGTTCAAAAGAATGCAGTGGGGCATCAAAGAATAGAGGGTTCATGGTCCTAGATTCAGATAAATTACATAGGCCCTTTGCCCACCACCAGTAGAGGGAAGAAATACTGCCTGTAATAGTAGATCGCTTCTCGAAATGGGTGGAAACCATCCCTACTAAAACCAACATTGCCTCTATCATGGCTAAGCAGCTCTTTAACAGTTTTTTTCAGGAACTGGAATTCCCAGGATAATTTATTTAGATTTGGGATCCCACTTTGTGGGAGATATCATGCAAGAGCTATGTAAGGCTTTAGGCATTAAATAACATTTCCACATAGCTGGACGCCCTGAGTTCTCTGGCCAAGTTGAACGAACCAATCACACCCTAAAGGAAGCTTTGAGAAAACAGGTAAAAAGCTAAAGGGAGGGATTGGGATGAAAAGCTACCAATCATTTTAATGGCTTAAGAGGCTATAAGGCAATACATGGGTACCCTCCCTTTGAAATTATGTCTAACTATTTGGGTTCCAGGATATGGGTGGGCACAAGACCACCCATGACTAAAAGCCCCTCCCCCCATCTAAGAGGAGGAGTTACTGAGCCTAGGACTCAACTGATTGCAGGGGACTACGAATGAAAAAACAGGAACGGGTGTGAAGGTCCAAGGGCTAAATGAAGGTAATCTGAAGGGGATACCACACAGAGAACTCCAGACAGCGCCCACTGCTAATGTGCATGCCTGAGAGTTGGTGGCTGGCAGTGGAACTGCCTAGTGCCTGGGAAGGAAAGGTGATGACAGATGAATGGGTACAAACCCTAGTGGAGACGATAGCTGCTCTACACAAGCAAGTGACAACACAGCTAGGCATAATACAGCAAAACACAGTCAAGAAACTAGGCTGGGAAACACCTCTTTTTTTACTGGACTTAGGCCAACCAGTAATGTACAGTAGTTTTCAGTAAAGGAGCATTCTTTGACACATACCTGGGACAGCCGCTGCATAATTGTGGACCAGGCCAGCCCCGGTGTTTATCAGGTCGAAATCCTGAATGGAAGAAGTGGGAGACCTTGGCAAAAATGGTTTCATTCCTCCCAGCCCAAAGAATGGAAAGGTAAACTGCCTGCCCCTCAATGAATGTTATAAACAGTATTCACCATCCTACCAGCCACCCTTCTTGGTTAGCAAAAAGGAACAGCTTTGTGCCATTGGAAAATACACGTTGGATGAGCTTGTCAGTGCCTACCTGGATGTTGAGGCAGAAAAAGGCCCAAAAGGTCCTCAACTTATTATGGCCACCCTCTCATAGGTCACTACTCCACTTTTGCCCTGCATTCCCCAGATTGTCCCAGTATGTAAGGGAGGAGCGTGGGAGTTTCTCTCTTCTCTGCACCCTCACGAGTCCGGAAAATGAGCCATGACATTCCACCACTGCATCAAAACCCCGCTGTTTATAGGTGTCTGTGTTTTGATACTGTCCAGGATCTATGCTGAACCTGCGATCCCTCTGAACTCTGGCGGGGTTTGCCAGCTGGAGCCCAGGAAGTTAAATTATTGTGCCACGTGCATGGATTCTATGGGAATGGGAGTAATCCCCTGGCCCTAAAAGTGTCACTACCAGTTCTATGCTGCCACCAATTTCTTGGACTGCACCTGGCAAAGTGTTGCCCATTGCATGCAGAGTGCCACCAGGGAGCCACTTAAGTTTTGTTAGGACACTCAGGTCACACCAGACTTGATCCCGTTTTTCGGCAAACCAATGTAGACTTGCGAGGGATGTAAACCATCAAAAGCAACCAATGAGAAGTGCAGCAGAAGGAGCATGATAGTCCCGGTTTCCTTTGCTGTCTGGGGAAGGACCATGCCCTTATGTGTCATCATTGTTGTTGGAACCCAGACGCCTCCACTGACAGGAGATGAACTGCAGCTGTCCCTGATCATGCCAGCAGGCAAGAATATCCCACTCTTCCTCATGAACTGGGAACCGCTGAAATGGACTTTAGTTGGACATGACCTGCTCCAGTTAAGTCCCCTAGACTGGATAGCTCCACTAAAGGGCACACTGTTACAAGCTTATGCCAACAATTTGGTTTAAATTCCCTGGGCAGATTGCCATTTCAGAGGGATTCCATGAGCCTGGATTGTACATGGTGGAATTGGACCAACAACAAAAAAACAATTTTAAATGTCGACCCTCTGATCACAAACCTCGCTCCCCTCAGACATTTATAAGACCCAATTCCAGGACCCCACATGTTGAAATTGGATCAACAAAAGCAATTTGTTCTTCTGCGTCAGACTTCTCTGAAGGAGGTTGAAATCCACTTAGAAGGCATGAATATCTCTCACATTGCACCTGTATGCGCTCCCTTGATTGGAACTAGCCATAAGGGTTGGGATCAATGGGTAAAAACGTGGCAAGGGGCCAACCATGTAAATAGAGTAAAAAGGACATTAAGTGATTGGATTGCGCCTGCAGGACCAGAAGTTTCTTTAATTGATTATGCAAATATAGAAGTTCTGGATAATAAACTGTCCTATGCCACAGAAAATATAGGGAAAATGGGAACCCCATTATCAGCATCTCTGAAACAGTTACGTGAGGAACAGCAGTTAATAACTAAGGTATTTCCTGAGTGGGAAGGACTCATAGAAAGAGATGAAGGGTTAATGATGTCTGGCATACAGTCCCCCAAAAATAATGTTTCATTTGCTTCAGCACATGAGCAAGCTCAGGCTCTCACCCAGAACGTAATCATGGGAATAATTCAGCAGGCCACAGTGGGACAAATTCCCATAGAGGCAATCAACTTGATTTGGCCCCATGTAATGGAGGAAGAATGAGTCCTCCATCCCTGGTGATGATTAGTTAACGCTTCGTACCATCACCATCAGCAGAGCTTCTGATAACTGTGGCAGGCAAAGAAATTAGAGTAATCCACCTGGCAGTCCCAGTGGGGTTACAGATTGATGATAATGCAGTAATGTTCTCCAGAGATCATAACTCTTGGTCCTGGCAGAAAGATAATGTGTGGAACACAGTGAATATAAAAGGGTGTAGGAGAAAAGAAGGTTTGGATTACAGCTGCGAAGACCAAGCTTTGGAGGAACAAAATGAATGCTTCTTCCCACAACCTGGGAATAAATCCACTGTTCCTTCACTGTTATCTGGGAAAGGGAGTCTATTACTGTCCATCAGTAAAGCATGTGTGCATGTAAGAATGTATTAACAGACATTGGATCCAACCCCTGGTGCCTTACGTTAATCGTTGTTTCTGTAATGTGGCCACCCTTGCTAGTGGTGATCTTAAATTTACTGTGCCTGTATCATAGAATATTAGAATTGGAAGGGACCTCTGGAGGTCATCTAGTCCAACCCCCTGCTCAAAGCTATATGTATGGACTATACAACATTTGAATGCATATCCTGAGCTCTACAAGGAGTGTTTTCCCCATCTCACTGGGAATGGGTCTCACTGCCATTAAGAGACTATTAACTCATCCTTTTTTACAAGCTGAATTGCAAAGGCTCAGAACTTTGGGAGAGAATGGCAAACTCGAGATCCAATACCAGAACCAGGAGATCTCTAGACTTGCCACTACAGTTAAAAACACAGGCCATCACTCCTGGTGGGAGACTGTGTTTGGGTGGAACCCCAGTGAAAAAGGAAGCCACCAAAGCCAAGCAGCAGCAGAAAGGCCAGCATCGGTGGTAGATGCCCAGAGCCCGTCTCTCAGGTTTGCCTGGGACCACAGTGCTCTGAGTGACATGGTAAATGCAGGGCTCATCCTGCCAGCCTCAGTGTGGAAACCATCTCCCCTGGAGCCCAAGAAGAGTTCAGGGTCAGCCACACGCAGGTAACAGGATGGCCCTAGGGTGCAAAAGGCTGCTGCACAGGAGGGTGTCAGCCTGCGTATTGGCCCACAGAGACCCTGCCCAAGGGCTGGTTAGATAATTCAGTGACCCACTTCCTTTCTAGCACCTAGGGGACATAGGTAAGGAACATGGGCTGGAAAGATGAAGATCTTGGCTCAGGGCAATCTGATGAGAAAAGCCCCTCATGTTAGTGATGTACAGCTTCCCCCTGCCCTGATTCCTTCTCTTTCCTGGCCTAAAGGAACTTCCCATCATGCACTGCACGAGAAACTGTGCTCTGGTAAAGAGGTCCCCAGTTGTTGGGAGGCACACTTACGGTTCTCCCCCTTTTTCAAGCCTCCCTTTCCTTGTCATGGCAGAAACAGACACAAGCCAATAGGCAAAAGATCTTTTGGAAGTAGTAGGGGCTGCCTGGGTTTGTGGAGGGGCAGGGGCCCAAGTAGTTCTGGCTGTCCCTGCTTCAAGAGCTAGCTACAGCCACTGTCAAGAGAAGGGATGAGGCTGTCTTACCTTCCACACTAATTATATTTTGCACCCATCTGCAGTTCCTACTGAGCAGTGAGTTCAACAAAAACAGATTTCTATTTCTTCCACATCTGCATAGTTAGGAACAGCATTTCCCAAATCACAGCATTAGGAGATGACTTTAGGAGTATCCCCCTGCAGATTTGTGACCTACCAGGGCATAATCCACACTAATGAATAACTGTGTCATCCATTCCTTGAAACCCTGGGTGCCTTACAATGCCTTGCTGAAGTAGTTCCCAGCTGGGCCACTTACAAATAGGCTTTCAGCATACAAGATACACTCCAAGGATCCGTGTGTTACTGCAGTCCGCCAGCCACATTTGGGTTACACTCTGCATCTACCCAGACATGGTTATACTGCAGGGCGAACCCCAATGCACCCCCAGTCGCAGACATCCCCTGTATGCCCTGAATGTCTGTCCAGTATTGTCCAGCCCTCTGCTGGACAATACAAAATATGTGAAGTCCAACAAACCATTAAGAGAATAATATGCCCACTTTATAGTTTAAATAGTTATTCAGAAACTTCAATTTCAACACACTAGCTTATATAAAACTATGCAAGTTTATTATCTATGGAGAGAGAGATTTTATGAATACAGGCATGAGGCATAAAAGTCATAAATGGTTACAAGAAAAATAAAGATAAGATGCTTACTAACACATACTTATGAAATTATCTTAGTTTCAAAGCACATTTTTCTCAGCATGAGCTTTAGTAGTCTTACTGACCAAACTCTTTAGGTCAGGACTTCTTTACCAAAGCCCAACAGCTGTGTCATTTTGTCCTCTCAGGCACACAGAATGCAATGGACAGGCAGAGAGAGGGATGTTTGCCGGGTGTCTGCCCCTTTTTTTCATAGTTCTGTCCCCACTTTGAGAAGCATTTCCAGCTGGGAACCAGGCTACAGGCAGTCTGTGTGGAATGGAAGGGAACTCCAAGCTGTTTCTTTTCTAAAATGTAAATTTTTTTGACCCTGCCCTCTTTCCTGCCAAAGAATGACCACTTAGCAGGTAATGGTCCATAAGCCTTGTTTACACTTGGTTGAGGCATCAATTACCCTTTGTCTCAGATGAACTGGTTTTGGCCACTCCCGATTTATCTGGATAACGTGACTAGTCACAATTTCAGCTTGTTTATTATTTTACATATAATACTGCTATGTGCACTTAGCCATGATATTATTGATCAGCAAATTATGAATTTTTAAATGGTACCTCTCAAGACATGCCTGGTACAAAAAATACTGCAATAAGGTAGGGGTATAGTCTGTCACAAGAAGCTGGGTCATAATTGCATTGGGGAAAAAATACATGGACCTTTTGCTTAATAACTAGTCACTTACTGTGGAATTCTCTCCCTGGATCATGAGATATTGACATAAACAATTGAGCAACACTGCCTGTATCCAGTTACTTCAGATGGTTGCACAATTTGGGGTGTGCTGTTCATTATTTCAGACCAGAGATTTAAAAACACTTGGTAATGTCCAATAAGCTTGGAACATTCTCTCCTGTTAACTGAACTGCACTTGAAATTTCTCCCTGTCATTATGGAGGGGACAGAGAAAAAGCAAAGCTAAAATAAGAAATGACTATTATAATAAATAGTAATTTTCTCAAAGTCCCCAATAAATCTGAGCCGTACTCTGGCAAATCAAACTAATATCCAGTTGTATGACCAAATGGTCTTCAAAAAAAGAGGAAAACCCACAACACAGAGAGGTATAAAATACATGCAGTTTCACATAAAACAAGGTTACTTACCAGTAACTGTTGTTCGAGATGTGTTGCTCATATCCATTCCATTATAGGTGTGCACTCGCCACCATGCACTGGTCCCCAGAACTTTTTTCCCATTAGCAGATCTCGTAGGGTCAGCTTAGGTGCCCCCTGGAGTGCTGCCCTCATGCTGTGGCACATAAGGCACTGCCAACCCTACAGCCCCTCAGTCCCTTCTTTCTGTCAACTCCGACACCAGGGACGGGGAGGCGGGTGTGGAATGGATATGAGCAACACATCTCGAAGAACAACCGTTACTGGTAAGTAACCTTGTTTTCTTCTTCGAGTGCTTGCTTATATCCATTCCACTACAGGTGATTACGAAGCTGTACCTTAGAGGTGGGTAGGAGTTATCGGTGAGCTGCCCTCAGCACGGCTCTACCGAATGCTGCGTCCTCTCGTCTGCTGCACGATGGCGTAGTGGGACATGAAGGTGTGCACCGACGACCAGGTGGCAGCCTTGCAGATGTCCTGCAGGGGCACTTTATCCAGGAAGGCCGACACCTGGGCTCTGGTTGAGTGTGCTGAAATGGGCCCTGGGAACGGTGCGTTCACCTACTCATAGCAGCACTTGATGCAGGCGGCAATCCACTTGGAGATGCGCTGGGTGGAGACAGGGGATCCCTTCATCCGGTCCGCCACAACGATGAAGAGCTGCATCAACTTTCAGAATGGCCTCGTCTTATCGATGTAGTAGGCCAGGGCCCATCTGACATCCAGGGAGTGCCATCTCCGCTCCTCCTCAGACCCGTGCGGTTTGGGAAAGAACACGGGGAGGAAAATGTCTTGGTTATAGTGGAATCGTGAGACCACCTTAGGCAGGAAGGCTGAATGAGGTCTCAGCCGTACCTTGTCCTTATAGAACACTGTGTAAGGGTGCTCCGAGGTCAGGGTTCTAATCTCGGAGATCATCCTTGCTGATGTAATGGTTACCAGGAAGGCCACTTCCCACGACAGAACGAGCAGTGGGCATGTAGCCATCGGCTCGAAGGGGAGCTCCATCAGCCTGGAGAGCACCAGGTTGAGGTCCCAGGGAGACATCGGGTCTCAAACCTGCGGGTAGAGCCTCTCCACCCTCTTGAGGAACCTAACCGACATGGGGTGGGAGAACAGGGATCTCCCTTCCATGGGTTGGTGGAAAGCTGAGATGGCTGCCAGGTGGACCCTTAGGGAGGCTAGCGCCAGGCCCTGGAGTTTCAGCTGTAGCAAGTACTCCAGGATCATCTGGATTCGCAAGATGCTAGGTTGGATACCCTGGGACTCCACCCAACAGGTGAACCTCCTCCACTTACCCCGGTATACGACCTGGCTGGAAGGTTTTCTGCTGCCCAGCAGAATCGGTTGGACCTGCGCCGAGCAGGCTCCCTCCCCTTCTGTCAGCCACAGAGTCTCCAGGCCGTCAGGTGCAGGGAGTCCAGGTCTGGGTGCAGCAGACAACCCTGGCCCTGGGAAAGTAGGTCGTGGCGCCTTGGGAGTTCTATGGGTGGGGTGATCGACAGATCCACCAGCATGCTTGTACCAATGCTGTCTCAGCCATGCTGGGGCAATCAGTATAACGTCCGCTCTGTCCCTCTTGATCTTCAAGAGGACCTTTGGCAGGAGCGGGATCGGGGGTAACGCGTAGGTGAGGGTCCCTCCCCCCCCCACTTGATGAGGAATGCATCAGTTATGGAGCCTGGCTCACGACCCTGGAAAGAGCAGAACCATGGGCACTTCCTGTTCCAGGACGATATGAACAGGTCCAGTTGGGGAACAACCCACTCTCAGAAGATGGAGGTCACTACCTCCTGTTGTAGAGACTAGTTGCAAAGGGGTAGAAACTACCTGCTGAAGCGGTCTGCCTTGTTCCTGACTCCCGGGAGGTGAGAGGCAGCTAAATGAAAGTCGTGCCTCACCGCAAAGTCCCACAAACGAATGGTCTCCTGGCAGAGGGCTGAGGCGTGCACTCCCCCTTGCTGGTTGATGTAAAACATCGCTGCGGTATTGTCCGTCAGCACTTGAACCATTCTGCCCTTCAGGAAGCTGAGGAATGCCCTGCAGGCTAGCCTGACGGCTCTGAATTCTTTGACATTGATGTGGAAGCTCCTCTCCTCCTCCGACCAAGTCCCTTGGGTGCCCAGACTGACACTGATATGGGCTCCCCACCCCGCATCTGAAGCATCAGATATCAGGGTGACCGAGGGGGCCAGATCCCTGAAGGGGACCCCCGCCAACACCTCCCTCAGGTCTCTCCACCATTCCAGGGAGATCAGGATCTCCGGGGGAACCGCGACTACCCTGCTCAAGGGGTGTCTACTATGGACATACACCGAGGCCAACCAAGCTTGGAGAGGCCTGAGCTTGAGGTGAGCGAGCCTTACCACGTATGTGCATGCTGCCATATACCCCAACAGCTGAAGGCAGTGCCTGGCTGTCGTGGTGGGAAACCTGTGTAACTGGCCAATGATCAATGCCATAGCCTCGAACCGAGATTGCGGGAGGAAGGTTCTGGCTAGGGAGGCGTCCAGTGTAGTCCCACTAACTCTATGTGCTGCACCGGGGTTAGAGTTGACTTCTGCTCGTTTATGAGCAGCCCCAGCTTGGTGCAGATGGCACAAGTGAGGGACACACTGTCCTGGACTTGGTACTTGGGTCTGCCCCCGATCAACCAATTGTCCAGGTATGGGAAGATTTGTACCCCTCTGCGTCTCAGGTAGGCTGCCACCACCACCACCACCATACACTTGGTGAAGACCCTAGGTGCAGAAGAAAGGACAAAGGGCAGGGCCACAAACTGGTAATGAGACCCAGCCACTGTGAACCACAGGTAGCATCTGTGGTAGGGCCAGATTGAGATGTGGAAATACGCATCTTTCAGATCGAGGGCAGTATACCAATCCCCCGGATCTAGGGCAGGGATAATGGAGGCTAGGGAGACCATGTGGAACCTTATTTTTCTTATGAACCAGCTGAGGCAGCACAGGTCCAGTATGGGTCTCAGACTCAGACTTTACTTTGGGGATGAGGAAATACATGGAGTAAAATCCTCTCCCTTTGTACTCCAGTGGAACCACTTCCACCGCCCCCAGGGCCTAGAGGGTCTCCACCTCCTGCAGCAGAAGTTGCCAGGGACCCCTCCCACGACCAAGGGAAAGGTTAGGGGGGATTTCTGGGGGAATGGCCGTAAGCTATAGGGCATACCCCCACAGGACCACCTCGAGGACCCAGCGATCTGAGGTGATGCCCTGCCACTCAGGATAGAAAGGCCTCAGCCTGTCTAGGAATAACAGAGATGGACCCTGGGAGCAAGTAATGGTGCCACCTCCGTGCGCAACATCAAAATTGTTTTTATTATTGGGCCCCTTGGATGGCCCGTGCTGGGAGGATGCAGGGGAGTTTGACCTGCCATGACACCCGAACCCCCTGCTCCTATCCCTGCCCGCCTGGGCTGCCCTGGGTGATGGCCTGGGCTGCTGCGGCGGGTGATGGGTCTGAAGCCGAGGCTGCCACCTCGAGGCCTGTGGGGTATAGAGACCCAAGGAACGTAAGGTGGGCCTTGAGTCTTTGACAGCGTGTAACTTATCATCATCCATCTTATCTGAAAACAGGCCTGCCCCATCAAAGGGCAGGTCCTGTATGGCATTCTAGACCTCCTGCGACATCCCAGACAATTGAAGCCAAGAGCAGCGTCTCATGGCTACGGCTGAGGCTATGGCCCTGCTCACTGTGTCTGCTGTGTCACTGGCGGTTTGCAGCATGGCACCTGCCACTGTCCAAGATGGTGGCAAAGTCCGCAGCGAGGTCCTGTGGCAACCTATGAAGCGCCACATAGAGTTCCACAGATTTAGGTTGTGGTCGCCCATCAATGCCTGGTGGTTCGCAAAACAGAATTGCAGGGCAGCAGTGGGGTAGACCTGCCTCCCAAAGAGGTCCAGCTTTTTGCCATCCTCATTTTTTGGGATAGCGCCTTGGGACCCTTGTCTGTCTTTTTGGTTTACAGCGTCCACCACCAAGGTCCCCAGGGCTGGGTGGGTAAAGAGAAACTCAAACCCCTCTGCTGGCATGTAATACTTTTTCTTAGTGCTCTTTGATGTCAGAGCGACTGAGGATGGGGTTTGCTAGAGGGCCTTTGCTAACTTTAGGACCCTCTCTTGGACTGGTAAGGCTATCCTTGACGGTCCCTCCAAGCCCACCACACCAAAGAGGGGGCCCTCCTCCTCCGAAAGTTCTTTTATATCAATGTTCAAGTTCGAGGCCACCCTCTTCAAGAGCTCTTGATGAGCCTTGAAGTCAATAAGGGGTGTCTTATGGTCCCTGGAGGTGGCCTCGTCTGGGGAGCAGGAGGAGGAGGACTGGCAAACTGGTCCCGTAGAGGGGCCCTCCCTGGGGTCCATCTCCTCATCTGAGGAGGCAACCTTCTCCTCTGAACCCAGAGTGGGGAGTGTCGGTTGCATTGTCAAAGATGGGGCTGAGGCTGTTTGCCCCATCTGTGCTCTCCAAGGGCCCCAATAAGGCCCCTGCCAGGGACTTTGCAGCCAACCCGGTGCCGGCATCGGCAGCTGGGTGTCTTTGCAGTGCCGGTCCTCCTTCATGTCGCCAAACTGGTGCTGCCATCTTTGGGTCCTGCTCCAACCTCTCGAGGAGCCCGAAGACAAGGAACGTCAGTGCTGGCGTGATTGGTGTAGGCAAGATGACTCCGCTCTGATGAAGATGAAGATTGTTGCCAAGGCACCAAGACTTGTGGCACTGTTTTCCTCCCTCCGGCTCCTTGGTGCCAAGCCTGACACAATGGAGCACGGTGCCGAGGATCGATCCCGGTGCCGCTGCACTGATGAGCTTGTTGAGTCTGACTTGGAGCTTGGAGGGAGCTCCTGTGCTCTACCCTCTGAGCCTGTCTGGAGGGAGACCTCTCCTTCAGTCTGGGTCTCGACCATCCACCAGGGGCACACAGCGCAGGTTTTCCCCAGGACACCGGCCCTTGACCCCTTGGCTGAGGGGTGGGCGGAGGCGTGGGCAAAGCCATCAGGTCCTGTTCTGCCTAGAAAGCCTCCGGTATCGACGGCTGCTGCAGGGGCACTCTCCCACCCCCAGGAGTCGAGGGAGGCTCCCTGCGCGGAGGTTCAGGCCCAAAGGTTGGCTCAAAGGGTCACAGTTCCAGCACCTCCGGGCTCAACCCCACCCATGGTGCGGAGGAGCGCGAGTGCTCCATGCGCTGGCATCGCCTCCTCTTCGGTGCCGGAGATGGACGGCAGGAAACTTCCAGCTGATGGAGTGCTCCGCACTGAGGAGACACTTGGTGCCGAGGTGGAATGAGGGGGCTCGGAAGCCAGACGGATTGCTGCCTCCATGAGGATAGCCTTCAGACTGATTTTCCTCTTCTTTTGGGCCTGAGGCTTGAAGGCTCAACAGATCCTGCACTTCTCCCTCACGTGTTGCTCTTCTAGGAACTTTAGGCAGCAGTCATGAGGGTCACTCACCGGGAAAGCCTTGCCACAGGCAGTATAAGGCTTAAACCCTGGTGAACCAAGCATGGCCCAAGCTCTAAGCCCCCTTTAACAGGAGAGCTTCTAACACTAACTAACTACTTAAACAACTAACAACTAGAACAACAGCAACTAACAGTCCAAGCAAGGGGAAGCTACTTGCACGAGCAAGAGATGTTCCAGCGACCATCATGGGCGGAAAGAAGGAACTGAGGGGCTGTAGGGTCAGGGGTGCCTTATGTGCCGCAGCATGAGGGCAGCACTCCAGGGGGCGCCTAAGCTGACCCTATGGGATCTGCTAAGGGGAAAAAGGTTCCAGGGACCAGTGCATGGTGGCAAGTGCACACCTATGGTGGAATTGATATGAGCAAGCACTCGAAGAAGAACTAGAAATTCCAGGTTAAATGTGATGACTCAGAATCAAGACAAGCGATTCTCCCATTGCATTCTCCTGTGATATATTCAAATCTGCTTCACTCATTACTATTGAGTCATATTATTTACAAAATGGAACAATACAAAAAATTAAACAAAAATTCCATCTCCCCATCTGCAAACAATCCCACCTCACTAGGAAAAACCTGAGAAGAGGATTTGCTAACCATTGGAAACTAGGATTTAAATTCCTAATGATTACACTGCATTTGAGATCCATTCAAATTCCCCTTCCAAGTCTGTGACTCTTTCATCTCAGGCCCTCAATGACTATGTTTTAGGGTCGAAGAAAAAGTGTGATTCCCAAGCAGAGCGCTGAGAACACTGAATCATATCATGCATTTTACATGGCTCAAACAGGAAACACTGCTGGGGTAATTGGGAAGTTGGGAATCTCTCCAACTCACTACTACTTCATCATTTGTCACAGAAGCTGAAAAACCATTTTTTCTCTCCCTAATCCTGCTCCATCTCTCTGTTATATTTAAATATATTTAAAATGAGAAAAATGGTTATTCAGCATAACCCAGTGCAAGGTGAGAACAAATGGGAATGAGTATCCCTGGTGGGGGAACTTGTAGTTGGAGATTTTTGTTTCAAACTATTTGAATCTGCTAGAAAGAATAGTTTGGTAAAAGGAGTTGCAGAAAAGCCTCAGTAGGGGGTTTAAAATTAAAACAAAAATAACAGTAATCAATTAGATAAATAAAGAGTTGTATCAGTGTTTGGACATTCTAAAATGTTGATGGGTTTTAGAAAAAGGATCTTTTAGGATGAAAATTAGTAAGTGAATCTGGTGATGGCAATTAGAAAATAGCTCTCCTCTCTGTTTGCTCCTAACTCCCTCCTCACCCCTAACTCCTCTTCTACGCATTCTCACTGCTAACATATCTCCCCTTGCTCCCTATCCCACTCTTCTAATTAACATGAAAAGCAAGGGTAACTAGCATGAAAGGTAAGGCTAATTAGCATATTAGGGATTGATTGGCTTAAGAGCCTTTTGACATCAGAACCTGATTAACATGGCAGGTACAACCTAATCAGCATATTGGGTAGCCTTCAAACTGATTGGCTAAGCTTGGGTGACCTTTAGATGAACTCCTTCGTATCATCACCCTCCCCTATCCATTTTGACATTCTCGCTCCCAACGTCACCCCTCTGCTACCCATTCTGACAAGCTATATATAGACAACTGTCAGCAAGCCAGCTTTGGTGAGAGCTGAAATTACCTAGAGAGAGAGAGAAGGAGAGAAACAGATGATCAGAGGAAAGAAAGAGCACAGAGAAAGATTGAGAGAACTGAGTAAGAGGACAGAGACCAACTTAAACAATGGTGAGCATCACTGAAGCAAGGATGTGCCTTAGGTTTTGGACAACTGGGCTGAGTCCCCGCTCTGTGTCCAAGCCAGGGTAATCCTTCTACTGGGAAACCACACCGGTGATCCTGAGCTTACAGGCAACCGGGCTAACTGAGCCCCCGCTCTGTGTCTGAGCCTGAGGTAGCTCTTCGCAGTTCTTCGACAGAAGGACCTTCCCTGATGGACAGAGGGATGTTTAAAGGTTGTGTAAGTAAAAGACCACCTGAGTTTGCATGTCAATAAAGTTGGATGCTTGTGGTCTGAGTGAAGTTCTCCCTCTCTACCCATCCAGTAAGCACCTGATTAATGCTTGCTGGATGATAGAGGTTTTAGTGTAAATGTATTATGATAGAATGTAAATTAATGTATTGTTAAATTAATAGTATTAAGTATTATAGAGTTAGACTACTAGAACATATATGGTATAAAAAAAGACTAAGTACTATTTTTCTGTACCATATGTCTTCTAATCGTTGTATTCTGAGATATGGTTACATGTCATGTTTGATTTCTCTCTCTTTCTACTTAATGTAATCATTCATTTCTAAATAAATTTGATATCGGTTTTCAGTGTATCACAGCTTATGTGTTCTGTCTTGATCAGTGGGTTGTATATAAGTCCTTTCAAGGGAGGATTACCTCACTGGAAATTCCAATAGAGCAAACTACCATACCAGTAGTTTTGGGGGGTTGGCCTCCCTAAACTCTTCCTGGTGACTAACAATCCCTTTGCAGTAGGAGGTAAAGTATAAATACAATGCCCCAAATCCATTTATACTAGGAAAAGTAATGGAGGTTCTTTCAGCTAGTGAGGATATTTGCTAAATTATCCTGTCCAATATATGTGGACTTTTTTTTTTAAACTGAAAAAAAACTAGTTCTTTTTACATCAGGATAGTTAACTCAAACTAGCTAACTCCATGGAAAACCATAGTGGAATCAAGACGCAGGTATATTTATCCTCAAATTACCTAGTTGACATCACTCCTGTTTCCCCCACCTGGGGTTGACTGACATTTCTGGTGTAGGTACACACACTTCCATGACATAGGACAAAGGAGTTGGGGGGGGGGGGAAAGACTGTGAGATTCACCCCGGGGAGGGCAAGCTGCAAAAGGGAAAAGCAGACAACTGAGTTGAGAGATTGTGGTGACACAAATGCTGCCTTAAAGCTCACAATATGGGAATTAGCAAAAGAAAAACAAAATCTTTTCTCAGCCCTAAACAAGGTTTTTATGGTCTATCTCCCTTGCAGCTTTTCTGATGATAAGTAAGGGCTGAGCTCTGATGGAACAATTTCCCACACTCAGAGCATTCATAGGGTGTCTCACCTGTGTGAATCCTCTGATGTGCAACAAGGTTTGAGCGCCAAGCGAAGGTTTTCCCACACTCACAGCATTCATAGGGTTTCTCCCCTGTGTGACTCCTCTGATGTGTAATAAGATTTGAGCGCTGAGCAAAGGTTTTCCCACATTCACAGCATTCATAGGGTTTCTCACCTGTGTGAATCCTCCGATGTGTAATAAGGTGTGAGTGCCGAGCAAAGGCTTTCCCACACTCATAGCATTCATAAGGTTTCTTCCCTGTGTGTATCCTCTGATGGATAATAAGGTTTGAGCGCCGAGAGAAAGTTTTCTTGCACTCACTGCATTCATAGGGCTTTTCCCCTGTGTGGATCCTCTCATGTGTAATAAGGTTTGAGCGCTCAGTGAAGGTTTTCCCACACACACAGCATTCATAGGGTTTCTCTCTTGTGTGGATCCTCTTATGGGTAATAAGGTTTGAGCCCTCAGTGAAGGCTTTCCCACATTCAAAGCATTCATAGGGTTTCTCCCCCGTGTGAATTCTTTGATGTGTAACAAGGTTTGAGCGCCAAGTGAAGGTTTTCCCACACTCACAGCATTCATAGGGTTTCTCCCCTGTGTGAATCCTCTGATGTCTAATAAGGACTGAGCGCCGAGAAAAGGTTTTCCTACACTCACAGCACTTAAAGGGTTTTTCACCTGTGTGGATCCTCTGATGTGTAATAAGGTGTGAGTGCTTCCTAAACTTTTTCCCACACTCAACACATGTGTTATTTCTTTCTCTCATGGGGATTCTCTGCTGCGCAGTGGTTTCCTTGAGGCCTTTGTGAGTTCCCTGATAATTAACAGATTTACCAACTTTCTGCATTGGCTGCTTTTCCTGCCACTTCTCTGGCCTGTGCTGACTCTCACAGGCTATTCCCTGCTCACAACTCCTGGATACACTCCCTTTGCCTCTTTGCAATAATGCCCCATGTGGTTCCACTTGCTCATCATCTTCCTGCTGAGGATTCTGCTCCATGGTCCCACTCATCATCCCATCACCTGCTGGGACAGAGAAAGGAAAACCTCAGAAACAGGAACAGAAACGGTGACACTGAATTTTGACAAACTCTTTCCCTAAGTGGAGTGAGGAAGTGATCAATTCTTATCCAGTTCACATCCAAACACTAAGGGAGAAGTGAGTTCAGGGAAGTAGCTACTGCCAGGAGTTAATCCGGATGGGTACGAAGCCATCAGCAATGTCTGCCCTGAGTATGTGACACCTGCTGGGGACAATCCTGAACTCAGTGAGCTCACAAGGTCTTTGTTGGGAATCCCAGCTGTTTCCTTCAGGCACTGGCAGGTTAATGATCCCTCACCGATGCAGCTGCCTTTCAGAATCTCCCTTTCCTCTGAGACCTGGGGATCTGGAGCCCACAAGTCTTCCCCTCGCTCCAGCTGAGAGATGACATCAGGTTTAGAAACTGGAAACCCTGATCAGGACAAAGACGACAAGTGAGATCAGGTGAATTCATGGGACATTTGTCACACACAAAAAGTTCTGTTATTTTAACCTCACCCATTCTGAAGCAGATAAATCCTAGGGCCAGTGACTCATATGCTGAAACATGCAGGGCGCTCTTCTGATGAGGGATTTATCTGTGCCCATGTCTAATAGGAACACATATAGACAGACACACATGATCAAAGGGCCACCTAAATTTCATGTCCCAGAAAGGAAAGTCTTCAGCCAGCATCCCCCTGGAACTGCTTTTTACTGACTGAGAGAGGTCTACAGGCACTGCAGGAAAGGGAAAGGCAGAGGCCTGACAGTTGAGGGGAGGAACACTCAGAGAGGAGGAAGGGCACAGATAGGTAACTAGACTTGCCAATCACTATAACCCCCACACCTCTTCCTCTAACTGCTCTCACCCTTCCACATCTCCTGGGACCTGATGAGCAACCAACCACTCCTTGCGTTCTCTCTTCTCCTCCCGTTGCTCACAGACCTCCTCACTATCAGTTCTCCCAAACTTCCTTCTTCCCAGCCACCATCACCCCACTGTTTCAATTCTTTCTTAGTCTTGATTTCCAAGAGCTCCTACCAGATACGTGTCCCTTTGCTTCCTCCCATTGCACTGCTACCCAGCATCCACGCTCCCTGTACTCTTAACCAGCACCAACCCTTCCAGATCCTTGAGTTCCATTGCTTCCTGCCCTCCCCAGCATTTGAACTCCTTACAGCGCTTGTTCAAAGTCCTCTCCATCCCTTACCACAGCCCCCAGTCCTCCTGGCTCTGAGCAGCTCTTTGCCCCAAAGCTTCCTCTCCCTGCTCTCTAACATCCTCCCTCCCAGTGCCCAGAACTAGGGTGGATAAAAAGCAATGATTTAAAAAAAAAAAAAAAAAAAATTTTATATCAGATTTTTTTAAATTTAAAATCAGATTTTTTTGATTTTTTTTATCAATATTAAATTCCTCTCATTTAAAAAACAAGTTACAATTAAATCTCATCACAAAAATGCTAAACCTACACATACAGTCTCATAAAAATGAATTAATGGCTCTAGTCTGTCTAGCTTAACTACCAACTCTTGCTTCTTGAATGATCTGGGCTTTCAGTTCCTGTTTCTCTGCAGACTAAAGTGAGGTGCAAAGAAAGTCACAGGCTGAATAGGACTGTTGTCATTCTGTGCTTATGCGGTGGTGGAGCTGGGCCAAGCAAGGCAGAGGAGTTAGTTAAGACACTGTCTTAAAGACAGACACACAAAGGACAGAGGCAGAGTAGAAAGGAACAGTAGAGTGGACTGGAAAGAAAAAAGGAAGACATTCAGTACAC
Source organism: Mesoclemmys tuberculata (assembly GCA_007922155.1). Classification (NCBI taxonomy): domain Eukaryota; kingdom Metazoa; phylum Chordata; order Testudines; family Chelidae; genus Mesoclemmys; species Mesoclemmys tuberculata. The sequence goes on along the minus strand of ML675623.1, from coordinate 100,586 downwards.
ACATAGCTTCCTATATTCCCCCACACTTTTGCAATAGAAAAACTGTCATGGCTTCTGGGCCTAAGAGAGACCCTATCTAGGAATAGTTTGTAGAAATTCCTTCCCTGGGTAAAAAAGGAAAACGTGTCAAGTATAAGCAGTGCAAGAAGGAGATGCAGGGCCTAGTTGCAAGAATGAAACGTCATAATGAAAACTGCTTGCTGGGAGAAAACAATGTGGATATGTCTGAAGAACAATGTGGATCAGCTGGTTAGTAATTTAAATAATTCACTTTGCAATGCAGCATTCCTCAAGACTCTTTCTATGCCTTTTAGTATAAGTGTGATTTAACAAGTAAATTCCCAACCTTTTTCCTATGTTGGATGTTGCTAGAAAAAAAAAGTTTAGCTTAGCTAATCCTTATAGCTTGTTTAATTAGTTACTTAGGTTCATAATCTATCACCCGAGTATACAGTACAGAAAGCTGCAGTAAGAGAAATCTAGAGTTGCCAGTTGCCACTGGGTGTCATTTCCTTATTTTATATTACGTAATACATGCCCCTTATTTTGGAACATCATGGCCACAGACCACAATGGTGATGCGATAAGCCTATTCCCTATGTTACTTCAGCATAACTCAGCTTTCCCAAGAGAACCCATCCTATACTAGTTTTCTCAAAAAACAGAAGTGCCAGTGAGTTCTATGGGGTTTACTCCAAAATTAAGTGCACTGTAAGTGCAGTCAGTCTTAGCCTTTTTGGTAATTTGGAATCGGAACTGCATTTTCGCTGGAAAAAATGTAAATGATTAACTGAATAATAGAGAGAAAAACTGAGAAGAACGACTATTCAAAATCATTTTTGAATTGTGTTTCAGGATCCCACTTAAGCCTAAGAGACTTTGACTGTGACTGTCTATATGCAACAACTTCAGAGTCATGAACTGGTACTTTTAGCAGCAGAGCTGCAACTAAACATATTTCAGACAACAAAGTATCAATAGCAAGCAAAAATTTCCATCATCCAGTAAAACCAACATCATGGATGGGTTTGTAGTAAGGACCAGCAAATACCAACAAGAGACCATAGATGAAAAGATTGTTCGGTTCATTCATGCCTCAAATTCTCCTTTTCGCATTGTTAACAATAAATGCTTCATTGACATGGTTAAGTCCTTATGACCAGGCTACAATCCACCTGGTAGAGCAGACATTGGTAGAAGGTTGCTAGATACAGTGTATGAGAAGGAACTTGAACAGTGAGCAAGAAATACTGAGGGGAAATTTGCCAGTTTAAGCCTTGATGGGTGGAGCAATGTACACAATGATCCAGTAACATGTGCCTGTGTGACAACAGAAGATGGGTTACATCTTTCAGAAACAATGGATACACTGGGAAATGCCCACAAAACAGAATATTTAAAAGAAGTAGCAGTGAAAGCTGTAATAAACTCTGAACAAAAATTCAACTATTACATGTGCAGTTTTGTCACAGACAAAGCTACAAACATGGCAAGGATGAGAAGATACTTAGAAGAAACAGAAGGAAGCTCCTTAACAACATATAGCTGCGGTGCTCATTTAATACATCTGTTAGCCAAAGACTTAAGTACGTCTTATTCAGGAATAAAAGAAAATGTGGAAATTGCAAAATACTCCCAAAATAACCATTTTGCTTCAGTTTCATTGAAGAGAGCAGAAAGACCAAATTAATCATAGAATATTAGAGTTGGAAGGGACCTCAGGAGGTACCTAGTCCAACCCCCTGCTGAAAGCAGGACTAACCTCAGCTAAATAAACCCAGCGAGGGTTTTGTCAAGCTGCAGCTTCAAAAACCTCTAAAGATGGAGATGCCAACACCTCCCTAGTTAACCCATTCCAATGCTTCACCACCCTCCTAGTGAAAAACTTTTTCCTAATGCCCAACCTAGACCTCCCCCACTGCAACTTGAGACCATTGCTCCTTGTTCTGTCCTCTGCCACAACAGAAAACAGCCTAGCTCCATCCTCCTTGGAACCCCCTTCAGGTAGTTAAAGGCTGCTATCAAATCCCCTTCACTCTTCTCTTCTGCAGACTAAACAAGCCTAGTTCCCTCAGCCTCTCTTCATAAGTCTTGTGCGCCAGGCCTCTCATCATTTCCGTTGCCCTCCGCTGGACTCTCTCAAACTTGTCCACATCCTTTTTGTAGTGGGGGCCCAAAACTGGACATACTACTCCAAATGCGGTCTCACCAATGCCAAATAGAGGGGAATAATCACTTCCCGTGATCTGCTGGCAATGCTCCTACTAATGCAGCCCAATATGCCATTAGCCTTCTTGGCAACCATGGCACACTGCTGACTCATATCCAGCTTCTTACCCACTGTAACCCCCAGATCCTTTTCTGCAGAACTGCTGCCTAGCTTGTCGGTCCCCAGTCTGTAGCTGAGCATGGGATTCTTCCATCCTACGTGCAGGACTCTGCACTTGTCCTTGTTGTACCTCCTCAGATTTTTTTTGGCCTAAACTTCCAGTTTGTTTAGGTCCTTCTGTATCCTATCCCTCCCTTCCAAGGTATCTACCACTCCCTCTAGCTTAGTGTCATCTGCAAACTTGCTGAGGGTTCATTCTACCCCATCCTCCAGATCATTAATGAAGATGTTGAACAAAACTGGCCCCAGGACCAACCCCTGGGACACTCCACTTGTGACCGGCTGCCAGGTAGACATGGAGCCATTGATCACTACTCGTTGAGCCCTATGCTTTAGCCAGTTCCCTATCCATTTTATAGTCAATTCATTCAACCCATATTTCTTTAACTTGCTGATAAGAATACTGTGGGAAACTATTAAAAGCTTTGCTAAAGTCAAGGTATATCACATCCACCGCTTTCTCCACATCCACAGAGCCAGTCACCTCTTCATAGAAAGCAATCAGGGTTAGTCAAGCAAGACTTGCCCTTGGTGAATCCATGTTGACTGCTCCTGATCACCTTCCTCTTTTTTAAGTGCCTCAAAATGGATTCTTTGAGGACCTGCTCCATGATTTTTCCAGGGATTGAGGTGAGGCTCACCGGCCTGTAGTTCCCTGGATCCTCTTTCTTGAAGATGGGCACTATATTTGCTTTTTTCCAGTCATCAGGGACCTCCTCCAATTGCCACAAGCTTTCAAAGATAATAGCCAATGGCTCTGAAATCACATCAGCTAACTCCCTCAGCACCCTCGGATGTATTGCTCTGGCCCTGTGGACTTATGTATGTCCAATCTTTCTAAATAGTCTTGGACCTGTTCCTTCAGCACTGCGGGATGTTCACTTCCTCCCCATTCTGTGCCACCTAGTGCAGTAGTCTGGGAGCTGACTTTTGTCTGTGAAGAGAGCAGCAAAAAAGGCATTGAGTACCTCAGCTTTCTCCACATCCTCTGTCACTAGGTTACCTCCCCCATTCTGTAAGGGGCCCACACTTTCCCTAATCTTCCTCTTGTTGCTAACATAGCAGTAGAAACCCTTCTTGTTCCCCTTCACATCCCTTGCTAGCTGCAATTCCAGTTGCGCTTTGGCCTTCCTGATTTCATTTCTGCATGTTCGAGCAGTATTTTTATAATCCTCCCCAGTCATCTGACCAAGCTTCCACTTCTTGTAAGCTTCTTTGTTAAGCCAAACTGGGCGCCTACCATACTTGCTATTCTTTCTGCACATCGGGACCGTTTGTTCCTGTGCCCTCAATAAGGTTTCTTTAAAATACAGCCCTCTCTTGGATTCCTTTCCCCGTCATATTAGCCTTCCAGGGTATCCTGCCCATCAGCTCCCGAGGGAGTCAAAGTCTGCTTTTCTGAAGTCCATAGTCCATATCCTGCTGTTCTTTCTTCCTTTTGTCAGGATCCTGAACTCAGCCATCTCATGGTCACTGTTGCCTAGGTTGCCACCCACTTCTGCTTCCCTGTTTGTGAGCAGCAGGTCAAGAGCAGCATGGCCCCTACTTGGTTGCTCCAGTGCTTGCACCAGGAAGTTATTTGCAAGAGTCCAAAAACTTCCTGGATTGTTTGTGCTTTGCTGTATTGCTCTTCCAGCAGATGTCAGGGTGACTGAAGTCCCCCATGAGAATCAGGTCCTGTGAATTGGAAACTTTCCCTAGTTGACTGAAGAAACTCATCTACTTTGCCCTTCTGGTCTGGTGGTCTATAACAGACACCCACCACAACATCACCCTTATTGTTCTTACTTCTAAGCTTAACCCAGAGATTCTAAACCGGCTTATCTCCAGTTTCATACTGGAGCTCAGAGTAATCATAGTGCTCTCTTACATATAGTGCAACTCCTCCACCCTTTCACCCCGGCCTGTCCATCCTTCCTGAACAGTGTATACCCATCCATGACAGTGCTCCAGTCGTTTTAGTTACTCCACCAAGTCTCAGTTATTCCAATCATGTCATAGTTTCTTGACTGTGCCAGGACTTCCAATGCCGCCTGCTTGTTTCCCAAGCTTCTTGTGTTTGTGTACAGGCACTTGAGATAACTGGCCGATTGCCCTACTTTCTCAGTAGGGATCAGGAGTCCCCCCTGTTGCACCCTCCTCCTTCTGCTTCCTTGTGGTGTCCCACTTCCACACTTACCTTCGGGCTTAGGTCTCCGTCTCCCATCAAACCTAGTTTAAACCCCTCCTCACTAGGTTAGCCAGCCTCTCTGCGAAGATACTCTTCCCTCTTTTCGTTAGGTGAATCCCGTCTCTTCCTAGTAATCCTTCTTTCTGGAACAACAGCCCAAGATCAAAGAATCCAAAGCCCTCTCTCTGACATCACCTGCATAACCACGCATTTACTTCCATAACGCAACAGTTCCTACGGGGGCCTTTTCCTTCAACAGGGAGGATGAACGAGACCACCACTTGCGCTTCAACTCCTGTATCCTTCTTCCCAGAGTCTGCAGTGATCTACTCAAGGTCATTCTTGGCAGTGTCATTGGTGCCCACGTGGAGAAGTAGGAAGGGGTAGAGGTCTGAGGGCTTGATGAGTCTCGGCAGTCTCTCCGTCACATCCTGAATCCTAGCTCCAGGCAAGCAGCACACTCCTCTAGTTTCCCGGTCTGGATGGCAGATGGATGACTCTGTCCTCCTTAGGACGGAGTCCCAGACCACCATCACCCTTCTCTTCCTCTTGGGAGTGTTGGACATGGAACCCCCATCTCTAGGACCATGCATCCCTTGCCTTCTGATCAACAGGGTTTCCCTCTGATCTATTCCCTCAGATGAGTCCTGCAAATCGTTCTCCGCTGTAGTACCCATGCAGAGCCTGAAAACGATTCCTTACCTCTATCTGCATGGTGGGCATATGGGTTCTCTTTCTTCAGGAGGTCACATGCTGCCAATTTTCTTCCCCATTCTTGTTTCTCCTGCACTGCCTTCTCTGAATCTTCCTCACACTGTGCCTGCAGTAACAAATCATGTCTTCGATCGAGAAATACTTCATTTTCTTTAATGCAACGCCAGGCTGATATTTGGGTCTCCAGTCCTTTAACCTTCTCTTCCAATATGGAAGCCAGCCTGCACTTCATACAGATGAAGTCGGCTCTATCCTGTGGGAGAATGGTAGACATAGCACATCCAGTGCAGGTGACAACAGCAGATTGCTCACTTTCCATATCTTTCCTCTGAGAGCCTCTTCAGATGCTGTATTTACTGCTCAGATATATCTGAAAGGCAAAAACCCTCTGTGGGCTCTCCTCCCAGGCAAGCTGCCAGGAAAACTTCTCCTGTTTACCTCTTCTCTGTTCACAGCTCCCTCGGTTTGCAACTGGTTGCTTCTTATAAGGCTGCTGACTCGAAGCAGTTGTCCTGGCTCAGTGCCTCCCTCTGCAATCAACCACTCAAGGACCGCCTGGAACAAAGCACTCCCAATTCACACTCTTCAATCAATCACACACAGTCAACTGCCACAGTCCCTGTAACTGCCCCAGTCACAATCACACACACAGTCTGCTGTAACTTGCACCAGTCACACAAATGGTCTCTCAGATACTCACCCCTCTAGCACACAACACAGCTCCCTTCACGTAGCACTCACCTGGGCTCCTCTCTGACAGATTCCAGGCAAACTCCCTGTTTGCCTCTCCTCTATTCTCCCTCAAGATGTTCAGTGGAATTCTGTGGTTCACTGTTTTGAACAATTTATTAAGAACTGGATATTCTCATACAACTTTGTGAAGAAAACGGTGATAAAATAGATGGAAGTATCTCATCCAAAGTATCTAACGTTTGATTAAAGAAGAACGTAGAGGATATGCTCGGTATATCCTATATCCCTATATCCATAGCCTTAAACAAACTTCAGAGAAGTTGTTGCTGCATTGCTGATGCTGTCGAAATTTGGAAGGCACTTCAAGAGACACTGAAGAAAGAAATACCTCACCAGAAAGTTAAACTGCAGGCGATCAAGAAACAAATGGATCAAGCACTAATTCCACCCCATTTTCTTGCAAACATTTTCGACCCCAGATATAAAGGTAGATGCCTAACTTCTGAAGATGCTGCTGCTGCCATGGCATGGGCATCTCAAAATCACTCCTCAGTTTATGCCAGTCATAATACATTTCAGGGCTAGAGTGGAACCATTTAAATTGTACATGCTTACTGATGATGTTTTGAACAAAGTCACTCGCCTGAATTGGTGGAAATCAATAGCCAGGCACATTGAACAGAGTTCCTTCAGTTGCTAAGCCAGCTTTTCAGAACAATAGCTTCCCTCTGCAGGCAGAGAGAGAATATTTTCATCATTTGCTATTATTCACTCAAAGCTAAGAAAATGATTGGGAGTTGAAAAAGCAGGAAAACTTGTATTTCTGTTTCAGTCTATGAATAAAAATGACAGTGGGAGAGGGGAAGATGAGAGCTAGTTGTAGAAGGATGTGGACAAGTTGGAGAGAGTCCAGCGGAGGGCAACAAAAATGATTAAGTGGCTGGAGCACAAGACTTATGAAGAGAGGCTGAAAGAACTAGGCTTGTTTAGTCTGCAGAAGAGAAAAATGAGGGGGGATTTGATAGCAGCCTTTAACTACCTGAAAGGGGATTCCAGGGAGCATGGACCTAGGCTGTTTTCTGTGGTGGCAGATGACAGAACAAGGAGCAACGGTCTCAAGTTGCAGTGGGGGAGGTCTAGGTTGGACATTAGGAAAATGTTTTTCACTAGGAGGGTGGTGAAGCATTGGAATGGGTTACTTAGGGAGGTGGTGGCATTCCATCCTTAGAGGTTTTTAAGCTGCGGCTTGACAAAACCCTCGCCGGGATGATTTAGCTGAGGTTAGCCCTGCTTTGAGCAGGGGGTTGGACTAGATACTTCCTGAGGTCCCTTCCAACTCTAATATTCTATGAAGTTTTAAGAACAGAGTATGTTTAGTGTTGTGATGACTTGTCTGTTAGAGTTAATAAAATTAAAATTAAAAAAAGAATTTAAAGATAGCTGTCAGCCTCAGGAGACTGCTGCAACTGCAGATGTGAAATATTTATATAACATTTAAGATTTAGTTTAATAAAATATAAAAGTGATAGTGTTTGTGTGTGTGATTTAGTTTTTACCATTCCTAATGTACTGCTGCTGCATCTGTAGCTTGACACAAGTAATGAGTATTATGTACTATTTCCTAAATTAATAAAAATCAAGTTATCTAAAAAATTATACAAAGTATACCCTCCTATATGTTGTTAAATGCTGTATTGAGTTGTAAATTAATGTGTTTTAGTGATCAGATTTGCACCATTGTTTAAGAAATATGTGAAGAAGTATCAGTAGGAAACTTAATTTAAATCAATGATTTTCTCTTGGTGATTCAAATCAATGGTTTACATCAATGCTTCACCCTGCCCAGAGCCTGCCCGTTAGGATCATTTAGTATTTCTATTGCCATAGCACCTGGTAGTGCTAGCCATGGACCTGAATCCCATTCTACTTGGCTTTCTACAGACATGGAACAAAAAACTGTCTCTACCCCAAAGCTCTAACAATCTAAGAATAAGACAAGACACAGATAGATACAGACAGACAGGGGTGTGACAGAGATGGCAATTTCCTACAATATCTGGGACCATCCTTACTGGATTAAGTCAAACCTTGTTGAATTAAATTTAAGTATCCTAGGAGTTCATTGCATTAAAAATAGGAGTGTGTACATATTACTATGGCATGGTCTGTAACATCACTGGGGAAGAGACCTGGCTAAGACAAACCCACGGAAATGTTACAAGCTTTAAAGGACTCTTTGAAACAGTGTGCTAGAGAAAGCTAAGTGGGACTCCTAGGAAATACTTGGAGAGAGGGGAAGGCAATTTGTCACCTCCACATGAAACCAATGGAAGCTGTGCCCTGAGGAGACACATTCAGAGGCTCAGACTGGGTAAAATGGTGACCCACAGCAGCATGGGTGTGCTTATTCTGAGCTAACAACTGTTAGCTTGTGACCACAGGAAAAAAACTCTTGTTGGGGTTTGAAGGTCTGTTCACTTGCCTGAGACCTTGGTGGGTTTAGGGTGATCTCGGGGAAGCTTATTAGCATGCAAATAGATTGTTAAATTGTTATTAATATGTTCTCTCTCATGATTTTTACCTTGAGAATCCCTGTTTGCTGGGAAAGGGCAATGTGGTAGCTTCACTGGGGCAGTGACACTGTTCATAGCCTCTGAGGAAGGAAGGCAAAGCGGCCTCCTGAGGGGATCTGCCTTGCTGGGGAATTCACATTCCAGGCATGGAGCTGGGCAGCTTGGAGCTACAGCAGTCACGACGGAGAGAGATGTGAGTTTCTACCCAAGAGAGGTGATGGCTGGGCAGCCTGAGAGTGGGTGCTCTTGCTGGACCACTGAGTGGCAATACAGGTGCAATGGCCCTGAATAGTGACGGGGGGAACACAAAGAAACAATATGACAACATTTATCAACCTGATAGATAGTGGTCTCAATACACCAGCAGCCTAACCACTGTCACGTGTTTGAAAGCTTCATGGAACAGAGGACTTTTACAGAGGGATGGAATGGAAGATGACAAGCTAGGCATGGGGATGCTTATGGGGAGTTCCTCCAAAGAGCAAGGAGCAGCATGGGAGAAAGCACAGAACCATAGAAATGTAGGGCTGGAAAGGAGCTCAACAAATTGTCAAGAAGAGTGCCCTGTGCTAGGACAGGACTAAGTACACCTAGACCATCCCTCACAGGTGTTTGTCCAACCTGATTTTTAAAACATCCAACGATGGGGAATCCACAACTTCCCTTGGAAGCTATTCCAGAGCATAACTACCCTTATAGTTAGAAAATTTTTCCTAATATTAAGATAAATCTTCCTTATTGCAGAGTAAGTTCATTAAGGACCTAGCTGAAGAGACCACTCAGTCATTAGCCATAATCTTTGAAGATATCTTCAAGTCAGTAGGTCTGATGCAATACATCCAAGAACACTTAAGGAACTTGATGAAGAGAACCCTGAGCCATTGGCACTTATCTTTGACAACTCATGAAGGATGGGAGAGGTCCCAGAGAACTGAAAATAGGCAAATATAGTACCTATCTATAAAAAGTGAATAAAGATAGCCCAGGAAATTATAGACCAGTCATCTTAATTTTGATAACTGGAAAGATAATGGACCAAATAAACAACCAGTTTGTAAGTTCCTGAAGAAAACAAGGTGAGAAGTAACTGTCAATGTGGACTGGAGAAGAATAAAGCATGTCAAGTTATCCTTCTTTGACAGGTTAACAAGCCTTGTTGGGGGAGGGAGGAGCAATAGGTGTGACATATCTTGACTTTTGGTATTGTCTCTCATGACCTTCTCATAAGCAAACTATGGAAATATAGCCTAGACCCTAGATAAAACCTACAATAAGGTGGTTGGAAAACCATAACCAAAGAGTAGTTGTCAATGGTTCACAGTCAAGATGGATGGGCACATCAAGTGGGGTCCCTCAAGGATCTGACCTGGGTCCAGTTCTATTCAATACATTTATAGAGAGTATACTTTTAAAGTTTGCAGAGACCACCATACTGAGAGGGGCTAAAAGCATTTTGGAGGACAGCATAAGAATTCAAAATGATCCTGACTAACTGGAAAAAAGGTCTGAAATAAATAGCATGAAACACAATAAGGACAAACGCACATTACTCCACTTAGGAGGAAATAATCAATTGTACAAATATAAAACGGGAAAGGACTGCCAAAGGAGGAGTACTGCAGAAAAGGATCTGGGGGTGGTAATAGATCACAAACTAAATAGGACTAAACAATTTAATACTGTTGCAAAAAACACTAATATCATTATGGCATCTATAAGCAGGAGTGCTGTAGGCAAGACATGAGAAATCATTCTTCCATTCTACTCAGCACGGATAAGGCCTCAACTGTAATGCTGAGTTCTGGGCACCACACTTCAGGAAAGATGTGAACATACTGGAGAATATCTAGAGGAGAGCAAAATCAAAAGTGATTAAAGGTCTAGAAAATATGGCCAATGAGGATAGATTGAGAAAAATTGGTCTGTTTACTCTAGAGAAGAGAAAACTGAGCGGACATGGTAAAAGTCTGTAAGTACACAAAAGGTTGTTTAAAGAGGAGGGTGCTAACTTGTTTTCCTTATCCACTGAAGACTAGAGAAGAAACATTGGGCTTGAATTGCAGCAAGGGAGACATTAGTAAATACTTCCTAACTGTAAGGCTAGTTAAGCACTGGAACAAATTAACTAGGTTGGTTGTGAAATCTCCTTCATTAGAGATTTTTAAGAACAGGTTGGAAAAACATCTGTAGGGGATGGTCTAGATAATACTTAGCCCTTCCACAGGTGTCTTCAAGGTCTCTTTCAGTCCTACATTTCTCTGATAGACTCATAGGTCAGAAGGGACCAATATGATCATCTAGTCTGACCTCCTGCACAAGGCAGGCCACAAAACCCTACCCATACACATTTATAACAACCCCGAACCCATGACAGTTATTGAAATCCTCAAAAGTAAGATTTGAAGACCTCAAGCTGCAG
>ML675623.1:41480-89228 GCA_007922155.1 Mesoclemmys tuberculata | reverse complement strand
CCCTAACGTTAATCCCCCTGATATATTTATATAGAGCAAGCAAGATAACTTGTTCTACTTTCAGTGCACACAGAACAATTCATCACTGTACTCTTAATAACTGTCTTTAACATATACAAAGACTTGTTCATTCAGACCAATTCTCCAATTTGTGAAAGTAATTTTGAATTCTAATCCTCTCCACTAACGTACCTGCAACCCCTCTCAGTTTGCTGTGATCTGTAAATTTTAGAAACAGACTCTCAACTGCATTATTCAAACCATTAATGAAAACACTGAATAGATCTGGATCCACAATTTACCCCTGCTGGAACCCCCAAGATATACCTTCCAAGCATGACAGTAAACCATTGATAACTACTCTGAGTAGTCTTTCAACTAATTGTGACTCTATCTAGACCATATTTCTCCACTTTACTTATGAGAATATCACGTGGGACTACATCAAAAGCTTTCCTAAAGTCAAGATACATCACATCTACTGCTTTCCCCAATTCACTAGGCCAAAAACTCATTCAAAAACAGAAATTAGGTTGGCTTGGCATGATTTGTTCTTGACAAATCCACGCTGAATGTAACTTATGACATTATTCTCTAGGTGTTTACAAATTGTTTGCTTAGTAATTTGTTTTAGTATCTTTCCAAGTGCTGAAGTAAGAGATGACTTTAATTTACAAAGTCCTTTTTGTTCCTGTTTTTAAAGGCAGGTACTTTATAGTCTTTATAGAACCTTTTCTTATTGCTCACCCCTGGTTTGAGAGACTGAGCTCCAGCCTAGTCTACAACAGCTACATAGTTATATATAGCCCACCAGCGCAAGTCTGGGGACCCATGCTGGAAGGATCTCTCCCACAGACAAAGCAGACATAACCATAATGTGCTACGTCCTAAACTTCGCTTTTTCAAGGGTGATCATCTCAGTTCCACTACTCTGAGACAGGCCATTCTGGAGGCAGCTCCCCTTTGTATCATGATGGAATTTCAGCGAGTCCAAATGATTTCAGACTAATTGTAAACACCATCTCTCTGGGGTGCTGCAGCAACACAACACAACCTTTTCAGAACAAGATCCAGTTGTTTAGGCAACTGGAACACAAAATTTACAGATCCCTTGGTTAGTCCGGTAAAGCTAAATGGAACACTAAATTCATTTTGGCAGAATCATCTGCCCAACTTTTTCCCAAGTCTCAAGTTTCTCTCTGTCTTCTTGTTTCAGTCTTTTTGCCCTATATAGCAGCAAACAAAGTCCAGTCAGTTTGTACCCCAGTTCCTGTGTCCCCAAGTCAGTGGAGTTGCATTCCCATGTTCTGCTTCCCTCGGATCCCTGTCATTACACATTAATAACCAGTCAGAGACTTCTACTGTCCGATGTGCTTCATTCATATGTGCACAGTTCTTGATAGTGTGCCCACATAAATGGAGAAAGGCCTATCCTTCTTCAAGAACAATTACATCCCCATCCCAGAAAGGGAAGTAACTAATTCATACCCAATGGCTAACAAAGCCAATTGAGAGGGAAGCTGACCAATGCACATTTTTCATTAAAAAACACTATTAAATAAATCTCCCATTCTCCAGAAGAAGACAAGGTCAAAACGAAGGTCTAAGATAATGAATCATAAAATCACAGAAACACATGGGTAGAAAGGACCTCAAGATGTCAGCTAATCCATCCTCCAGCCCTGAGGCAGAGCCAAGGACACATAGACCTTAGCTAACAGGTATTTGTCTAACCAGTTCTTAAAAACCTCCAGTGACTCAGATTCCACAACCTCTCTTGTAACCTATTCAAGTACTTACCTAGCATCATAATGGAAAGCTTTTCCTAATAGCCAACCTGAATATCCCTTGCTGCAGATCAAGCCAATTCCTCCTTCTCCTACCCCAGTGCACGTGGAGAACAATTGATCACCATCCGCTGTATAGCTGCACTTAATGTATCTGAGGACTATTATCAGGTGTCCCCCCTGCCATCTTCTTTTCTCAAGACTAAAGATGAACAATTTTTTCCATCTCCCCTCAGAGGTCACATTTGAGGACAGTGAAGTAGCTCTGTGGATGTTTACTTCTGAATGGATATGAGCATGGCATGGCTACATTTGTCAAGGACGAGAAAAAAAATGTTGCAATAATTGAGACAGGAGATGACGACAGGTGATGACGAGAGCCTGAAGAAGAATTTTAGTGGTGAGCATGGATAGGAAAGCTGTACCTTAGTGACATTATGCAGAAAGAAAATGCAAGATGTAGAAATAGGCTGCATGTAAGGATCTACAGAGAGGCCTGTGTTGCAGCATATGTGCAGTGCACAGATGTGAGTGACAGTAAGGATGCTGGTGGGGTCGGCAGTGATAGAGAAAGGAGGTGGGGGAATATTAAGAGCTGTGTTTTGGCCATTTTAGCTGTTGAGCTTGAATTGATGGCTAGACGTTGATGAGAATATGTCAGAAAGACAGGCTGACAGAAATTTCAGTTTGGGGAGAAAAAGACAGGTCTGGAGCAGAGTTAGATCTGTGAGTTGTCAGCGTAGAGATGGTATTGAATTTGTGTTTGTGGATGAGATTACCAGACGTAACATGCAGAGGAAGAAGTGAAAAGTGGATCAAGAACAGAGTGTGTAAGTGTGACACACTGCACCCCATGTACACCCTTATGTTATGATTGGGTATCATTCATGTTCACCCTTATAGTGTAATTGTGCATTGTTTAATCCAAAGTATGTCATGTAAGATGTTTTTGGAATGCTCATGACATGTTGAATATTATTGTTATAGTAGTATGTTTGTTGCAATGTCATATGTATTGTTACAAAGCTCTGCTATATAATCTTCCCATATATGTGTCTCATGGCTTGAAGGAGATTCAGGCAAAACCCTACAAAAGCAGAGAGGTCATTTATGTCATACTAAGACGTACATAAAACAACCTAGCTCTTCCAAGAACAAAAGGACCAACCCAGACATCAAGAAGTGACTCCACAAAGAACCACGGTGTCTTGGGATATGGAAAAACCATGCAAGGATACTATTTATTACCTAACCCCCTGGAGTGGGGTTGGGGGTGGGGGAGGGCCAGGGAGCAGCAGCTCCAGAGAAGGGCAAAGGGACATGTTGAAAAGCGGAGAAATTTTGGCTGAACTATTCACAATGACTCCAAGATTTCTTTCTTGAGTGGCAATAGCTAATTTAGACACCATCATTTTGAATCTATAGTTGCGATTGTTTTTTCTCATTACTTTGCATTTATCATCACTGAATTTCATCTGCCATTTTGTTGCCCAGTCACCCAATTTTGTGAGATCCCTTTGTAATGCTGCACTGTCAACTTTGGACTTAACTATTTTCAGTAATTTTTCATCATCCACCACCTTTGCCACCTTCCTGTTTCCAGGTCTTTAATGAGCATGTTGAACAACAAAGGCCCTAGTACAAATCCCTGGAGGATCCCACTATTTCCCACTCTTCACTTTGAAAACAGATTATTTATTCCTACCCTTTGTTTCCTGTCTTATAATCAGTTACTAATGCATAAGAGGACCTTCCCTCTTATCTCTTATGGCTTACTTTGCTACAGAGCCTATGGTGAAGGACCTTGTCAAAGTTTTGCTGAAAGTCGAAGTGCACTATATCTACTGGATCATCTTGGTTCACGTTTGTTGACCTCCTAAGAGAATTCCAACAGATGCGGCATGACTTCTCTTTATAAAAGCCATGTTGACTCTTCAAGAAATTGTGTTCATCTCTGTCTGTCTGGCAACTCTGTTCTTTACTATAGTTTTCAACCAATTTGCCTGGTACTGAAGTTAGGCTTACTGGCCTCTCATTGCCAGGATCGTCTCTGGAGCCTTTTTAAAAAATTTGTATTACATTAGCTATCCCCAATCATCCGATATAATGGCCGATTTAAGGGCTAAGTTACATACTGCAGTCAGTAGTTCTGCACTTTCCATATACGAGTTCCTTCAGTACTATTGGATAAATACCATCTAGTCCTGGTGTCTTATTGAGGTTTAAATTATCAATTTATTCCAACACCTCCTCTGTCGACACCTCAATCTGGGACATTTCCTCAGATTTTCAAGCTAAAAAGAATGGCTCAGGTGTAGGAAAGTCCTCACATCTTCTGCAGTGAAGACTGATTCAAAGGATTCATCTAGCTGCTCTGCAAGGATCTTGGCTTCCTTCACTGCTGCTTTAGCACCTCAGTCATCTAATGTTCCCACTGATTGTTTGGCAGGTTTCCTCCTTCTGATGTACCTCAAGAAGGAAGTGTTAGTTTCACTGACTTTTCCTAGTTGTTCTTCAAATTTTTATTGGCCTGCCTAACTACACTTTTATACTTGACTTGCCAGAATTTATGCTACTTTCTATTTTCCTCAGTAGGGCTTGACTTACAATTTTAAAGGATATTGTTTTTCCTCTAGCTGCCTTATTTACTCCGTTGTTTACCATGGTGGTATTTTCTTAGTCCTCCTACGGTTTTTCCCCCCCAGTGGGGGATACACATTTTTAAAAATGTTTTTAAAAAGTCTCCACGTTTTTGTGATGCCTATTATAGTAACATCTTCATTTAAAACCAGGCACTCAAGTACACCCATATTAGTATATAGCCTGCTTGCATTTGTATAGAATTTATTAAAACTGTAAATATTTAGTTGTTTGCTTTCCAGCACTCTCTTTCATTGACTGTTTCTCTTCAGCAACTACCTGTACTTTATGAACTTTTATCCTCTCCTCTTTACTAGGATAATAAAGATAGAGTATCCTCATTAACACTTCCTCCCCTAAGGGATGGCTCTGTCTGAACCATGTGTTCCTCCACACCTGTTGCCTTTCCCCACAGCCCTTAATTTAAGATCTCCTCTATGACCTTTTTAATTTTACATGCCAGAAGTCTGGTTCCATTTTGGTTTAGGTGAAGCCCATCCTTCCTGGATAGGCTCCTCCTTCCCCAATAGGTTCCCCAGTTCCTAAGAAACCTAAATCCCTCCTCCCGACACCATAATCAAATGATGAGTCAAAGAGATTGACATTCACAGGGGCAGCAAGTTGATGGTCTTTTAATAGCTAGACTCAGAATTTCCAGCAATCTGCTGTCACAGTAACTGATTGGCTCAAGAGGACATGCTGTGACCACTGAACCTGTGCTACACCATGCATTTGAATCTGAGCCGTATCACTGACAACTTACAAACAATGTATGCTTTGGAATCTTTTTACATTCTGCAGGAGTTTCTTTTGGAAGTTTTGGCTTGATATCAAAATTTCTCTGTTAAGAACAATATTTTAAAATGCTATCAAATCTATATGGAGATATTGGACTGGTGCAAATTAAGAGTTTTGTGAGCATTGCAAAGGTTTACCAACTACCCAGGGAAGTGGCAAATTTTCCTTCATTTAAAGTCTTCAAGTTAAGACTGGGTGCCTCTATAGAAGATGGTTTCATCAAAACAAGGTATTCAGGTCACTACAATGGTAACTGGATGAAACTACATTATAATAGTCTAGATGACCTAATAGTAACTCCTGGCCTTAAACCATGTTGATCAATAATTAATAGGAGGGAGGACTAAGAGAACATGCCATTGTTTGTGTTGTGTTCGACAGATTTGAATATCAGCATTTATCTGCATGCATGCCAGCTACGTGCACTGTGTCAGCTATAGCTTTAAATAAACAGTGGAGGGAAAAGGTGTGACAGCGATATGCACATGAAACTTGTAGGAACAGGTTTTCCTCATTTCAGTGCTGAGTGTGGTAGGTTGTGTCAATGGTGCACAAGGGTGTGTTCTTTCCACGAGGATCATCAGCAATCTAGTGGCACACATGGTAGTGGTCACCAATGATCAGTGAGGGATAAGCGAAGGAATCCTCAGTGCAATGGTAAAGGGGTGGTAACATTATGAAAGTCTGAGATGGACTGTGTGCATTAGGCTCAGTGGATGAGCGCAGGCCAGATGTAAGTAGCTTCTGTTCCCTACACCGGACTTAACTCCAAGTTTTGCCTTAGCAAAGAGAAGCCGTTAGACTTTCTGCTATGCTGTGCCTGTGCTTTCTTCCCAGTGTTCTGTAGCGGGGAGGCTAGAGCGCTAGTATCCATGTCATTGGCCTGTTGGGGTGTTGCTGAGACAGGGCAGAGTTGACTTGCATTGTGAGATGTCGTAAACCTTAATTCTTCATTTCCCCTTCTAATAGCCGAGAGACAGGAAACCTTACCCAGCGAGGTCGCATTCTCATAGTTCTCCTGCATGACATCTTTGTAGAGGGCTCTCTGAGCAGTGACCAGCAGAGCCCACTCTTCCCTGGTGAAATACACAGCCACCTCCTCAAAGGTCACCAGCCCCTGAAAGAGCAAGAGCCCCCCATTCAGTACCTGCTGCCCACTCACAACCCCACTATTCACGGGGGAGTGGGGCCAATCACATGGAAGCTCTGGGAGGCAGGCAGGCAGCACAGTCACACTCCCACCCCATCACAGCAGCCAGGAAGCATCAGGGTGAGGGGGGAAAAAAAAAAGTCACTCACCCCTTCTAACAGACTGCAGTGGCAAGGATCTTCACATTCACCACTAGCCTAACAGATAGAGGAGGTGGAGCCCCGAGCAGGGCCCAGGGACAACACCTGGTGGGAATCGCAACATGGTCCCCATTGCCAACAGTCAGATGGGCAGGGATGGGGAGTCTTCTCTGGGCCTCACTGGTGGGTGCCCCTTTATATCTCACAGCAGCCTCTGACTAGTAGGTCCAGGCTCCAGTATTGGCGTTTGGTCAGTTTTCCCAGCCCACTCCAGCATTTTTTTTTCCTGTTTGACACATTAGGGAATTCCCACTCATGAACCCCATGGGTCTGGTGGCTAGGATCTGTGCCCCACAATAAACAATTCCCAACAGGTTTCTCACATCCTTTCACCCTCCCTTTCTCTACCCTGTATATTTCCTGTCCCCTCCAACCTCCAGACCAAGCCCCCAGAAGTGCCTACTTCCTATGTTGTTACTACCCTTCTCCCTCCAACAGGAACCCGCCAACAACTCCCTGATAATCCCTACCTCAACTTGCTCCACCGCAGACATTTCCCTTCCCTGGTCCCTGGAAGGATGGAATGATCTGGAGCAAAACAGGGATGTTATGCTGCAGCCTGTCAGGGCAAAAAAGGACAATTGGGGACATGTCAGAACAGGAAACAATTTCACAACACAATTCCCCCAGGCTCTTTCCCTGCACACTGATGTTCTTGAGTGTCATGCAAACAACAGAAAAATTCAAAACACAATTAGTAATGGGGGATGGGACTTTATCTACCCAGACATCTATTAGAAAAGGAATTCAACCAAACACAAAGTGTTCAATAAATTCTTGGAATGTACTAGGGAGTTGGGACACCCGTCTCTTTCAGAAGATTGAAGAAGTAACAGGAGGACAGCCATTTTAGACTTGATTTTGACTAACAAGAAGGAGTTGGTTAGGAAACTGAAGGTGGAAAGCAATATGGGCAAAAGTGGTCATGAAATGATGATTTCATGATTCTATGAGAAGGAAGTAGCAGAATAAGGACAACAGACTTCAAAAAGACAGACTTCAACGGACGTGGAGAACTGGTAGGTAAGTCCCACTGGAATAAAATCCAAAGTGAAAGAGTTCATGAGATCTGGCAGTGTCTCATGACAATATTTAATTAGCAACAGCAAATTGCCACAAACTGAAAAAAAGATAGAAAGAATAGTAAGCGGTTAATATGGCTCTGTCAGGAGGTCTTTAGTGACTAGAAAATAAAAAGGAATCCTAAACACGTTGAATCATAGACAAATTGCTACAGATGAGTACAAAACAATAGCACAAGTACGTGGGGACAAAAAACAGACACATTGATTCACAAAATGAGTTACACTTAGCAAGTGACATAAAATGCAGTAAGGTAAAGGTTCTATGAGTATATTAGGAGCAAGAGATAAGTGGAGAAAAGTATAGGTCCTCTACTTACCAGAGAAGGAGAGCTAACAACAGATGACATAAAGAAGATTAAGGTGTTTAATGCTTTTTTACATTCACTAAAAAAGTTTAATTGTGACCAGATACTTACAATTACTATTAACCAAGAGGGGGAAGGAACAGAAACCACAATGGGGAAATAAACAGGTTAAAAATATTTAGATTAGTCAGCAGGGCATAATGAAATTCATCCCAGAGTACTTGAGGAATTAGCTAAAGCAATCTTGAAACAATTAACAATTATCTTTGACAACTCCTGAAGAATGCTGAGGGCCCACAAGACTGCAGAAGGACAAACATAATACCTATCTTTAAAAAGGGGAACTTGGGAAATAAAGACTGGTCAAACCTTACTTTGATACCTGGAAAGGAAAATGTATTAAACAATCAATTTATAAGCACCTAGATATAAAGTGATATAGTTATATGTGAATTTTCATAGAAGATTAGGGTTGGAAGGGACTTCAGGTGGTCATCTAGTCCAACCCTCTACTCAAAAGGGCCAACCCCAAGTAAATCATCCCAGCCAAGGCTTTGTCAAGCCACACCTTAAAAACCTCTAAGGATAGAGATTCCACCACCTCCAAGGGTAACCCATTCCAGTGCTTCACCACTCTCCTAGTAAAAGCTTTTCCTAATATCCAACCTAGACCTTCCCCACTGCAACTTGAGACCATTGCTTCTAGTTCTGTCATCTACTACCACTGAAAACAGCCTAGCACCATCCTCCCTGGAACCCCCTTTCAAGTAATTAAAGGCTGCTATCAAATCCCCCCTCTTCTGCAGACTAAACAACCCTAGTTCCCTCAGCATCTCCTCATAAATCATGTGCTTCAGCTCACTAATGATTTTTGTTGCCCTCCACTGGATTCTTTCCAATTTGTCCACATCCTTTCTGTAGTGGAGGGCCCAAAACTGGACAAATGAGTACTTCAAATGAGGCCTCCACAGTGCCAAATAGAGGTAAATAATCATTTTCCTACATCCCCTGTCAATGCTCCTATTAATGCAGCCCAATATGCCATTAGGCTTCTTGGCAATAAGGACACGCTGTTAACTCATATCCAGCTTCTTGTCCACTGTAATCCCCAGGTCCTTTTCTGCACAACTGCTGCCTAGCCAGTCAATCCCCAGCCTGTAGCAGGGATTCTAGCTTGGGATGTAGCTTGAGATCTTCCGTCTTAAGTGCAGGACTCTGCACTTATCCTTGTTGAACCTCATCAGATTTCTTCTGGCCAAATCCTCTAATTTGTCTAGGTCACTCTGTAGCCTATCCATGCCCTACAGGGTATTTACCACTCCCCCCAGTTTATTGTCATCTGCAGACTTGCTAACTGTGTAATCCACCCCATCCTCCAGATCATTAATGAAGATGTTGAACAAAACTGACCCCAGCAACAACCCCTGGGGCACTCTGCTGATTAGCAGCTGCCAACTGGACATTGAGTGGTCAATCAACCCATTGAGCCCAATGATCTAGCTAGCTTTCTCTCCATCATATAGTCCATTAATCCAACCCATACATTTTTTAACTTATTGATAAGAATACTGTGGGAGACCGTATCAAAAGCTTTGCTAAAGTCAAGGAATAAAATGTCCACTACTTTCCCACATCCATAGAGCCAGTCACCTCTTCATAGAAGGCAACCAGGGTGGTCAGGCATGACTTGCTCTTGGTGAATCCGTGCAGACTGTTCCTGATCACCTTCTTCTCTTCCAACTGCCTCAAAATGGATTCTTTGAGGACCTGCTCCACGATTTTTCCAAGGATTGAGGTGAGGCTGACTGGCTTGTAGTTCCCTGGATCCTCTTTCTTCCCTTTCTTAAAGATGGGCACTATCTTTGCCTTTTTCCAGTCATCAGGGACCTCCCACAGTTGCCACGAGCTTTCAAAGATAATAGCCAATGGCTCTGAAATCACATCAGCTAACTCCCTCAGCACCCTCGGATGCATTGCATCTGGCCCTATGGACTTCTGTATGTTCATGCCCCTCACAACGTATCTTTCTTATTTATTAAGACTACTTCACCCTCACTCTCCCTTCCCCATCATATGTAGAGTTGTTTTCCCCAAGACGCAGAGAACTTTTTTGATGATTAGTTTAAATTGGTTTAATCTATCTTGATGAGTGAAATGTATTTAAGAAACTGCTGTAATAATTGTACTTTGAAGCTGCTTGTTGAACTCTTCCCAACATATTGTTAAATACATTTCTTAGTATCAGTGTGGCTGGATTCTCTGGAGAAGAATTCCTTTTGCTTAACAGTTCTGGTGCAGCGAGTAGGGTGCAGTTGGTGACCCTCGGGAAACCCCACTACCAAGAATAGAGCTGTGTACATTTTATCTTACCAACTCTAGTGCACACCTTGGTCGGGGCTTTCCTTCCGCACCGTTTTTAGGTCCGAACTATCTATAAGTGCACAGATAAGAGGACAAAGCACTATGGTAGTCTAAACAGTCAGGAGGACTGGTGCGAGAATCAGGACGGTGCTGGGTGCATAAATCACTCCACAGCTACACTAAGTACAAAAAGACTGCTATAGGCAGAGATTGTGTAACAGGACACTGGGCATAGGTGCAATACCACAGGAATCAGCTAGCTGTGTTGTTAAAAGGAATTCCAATGGCGTCCCCACAAAGGGGGGAGATTGTTGAGTTTTTTATTCGAAAACGTAAGGAAGTGCAGAAGGGAATGGTTAAGGACAGATGGAAGGAGGATGTGAATACAAGGGATTGTTTGCTGTGGAGGTCTGGTCAGACAAAAGGAAAGCTAGAGAAAGGAGTTGTGATTTTGGGCTATGACTATGTAAAGAAAGTAGAAGAAAATTGTGCACTCCGGAAATCTGTTGATTCGGAGAAATCCCAAAAGGATGCCATAAGCTGTCAAGTAAATGATTTAAAGAAGGAAACTGATACCATGAAAAAGAAGCTACAAGCCTGTAACTCCTTCGCACACCGCGTATCTGCGGCCATGCACCGGATGGATGATCTAGATCCTGAAAACAAAAATAATGAAAACTCGGGGGAAGTTAACTGGGAGGAGCTTATCCAAAGACTCTGGGAATGGGAAGTTGCAAGATCTGAGGGTGACCAGAATAGCTGGCCTCCCCCTTGTAACTCAAGTTCTGATGCCAGCGCTCCTCTGGCCCCCCTCCAAGTAACTACATGCTGGATGGGTCAGGGAAGTGACAGAACCCAACAGGACACTTATAAATACATTTCCCTCAGCACTGAGGAAATGTGCGGTATGTTAAAAGACCTCCCTGATTTAAAACCCAATGACCCAAACCTCACATTCTGCAAAAAGATCATCTAGATGGTAGCCACTTAAACTTCGCACCCTAGAGATCTACACATTCTTACAAAAGCAAAATGCCCCAGCTTGTCTTGGGCTATGCTTACTGCAGATGGGTACCGTAATAGCACTTGGGCCACTGTAAAATTTGACTCAGAAGGGGTTATGAATGTCGCGTGTACTGAGTTTCAGCAAATGGTCCAAGAAGCCTTGGGAAACGGTGCAGGAAATGGGGGGCTCATATTTGGCTGTGTACAAGGCAAAGATGAAACCACTGCTCAATACTGCGAACGAAAATGGGTTGTATATGCAGCGAATCCTGGTACCGCAGAGCAGAAGAAAACCGACCAAGCGTTTATAAAAATGTTAAAGGAATGTTTTAACTCTCATCCACAGACAGCCCTCAACTTAGATGTCAACCCAGGCTCTGACTGAGTCAATCTGTATTTGGGCTTCCAAGTGCAAAACATGATAGGCTAAAGAAAAGAAAGAAAGCCCTGCATGTTGCTGCAGTACCAACCAGAAATAAAATGACCTGCCACAACTGCGGTGCCTGTGGTCACGTGCGGAGAGACTACCCAATCAGAGGGCAGAGATGTGGTCGAGAGCAGGGCCACGTCCATTCTAGGTCTCGTAATAACACCCCTGTCCTGACCTGGCCCCACAACTCACGCCCCCTCTGTAGCCCCCCTCCCAATGCTATACTTGCGGGGGGTGGGACACTGGGCTGCTGGCTGCCCAAGCCACCCAGTTCTTTCTGCTACTGCACCTCCTGCTATTGTATCCCACCCTAATCATTCCTCTGCTAGCCCCTATACCCATCTGTCTGGGCTGAGGACAAGCTGTCCTGCAGTTTGGTATCTGAGCACCTCTGTCCTCCCATCCAGGTTACTGGTCAACTTCCTCTGCCTATCAAACAATATCCCCTCAAGCTTGAGGCCCGGGATGTGGTAGGTGATATTATACATTCCTTATACCAGCGGGGCATGCTAGTCCTGTTCTTCCCCCACCAACTCCCCCATCTGGCCTGTTAGGAAGCCGAATGTCTCTTGGCGTCTTACTATTGACTACCGTATGGTAATCAGTATGCTGATAAACTTGCTCCCATTGTTGATGATCCTTTGGTTGCCTTTTTGGGCCTTGACCCTTCTTGTTGTATTTTCATTGTGTTAGATATTGCTAATGGCTTCTGGAGCCTCCGTGTGCATCCAGACTCTTAGCTTTGGTTTGCTTTTACCTTTGGCCTGACCCAGTTCACCTGGACCCAACTTGCCCAAGGTCATATAAACAGTCCCACACCTTTTCCATCGAGTTATGGCCAAAGCCTTGTCTGGTCCCTCGTTAATTCCACCTGTCTACAATATGTTAATGAGGTGCTATTTGCTTTCCCCACCCCCTCTCACCACCTGGTAGCTCTCCAGATACTTCTGCAAGTTTTAGCAACTGCAGTTATAAAAACCAGTCCTTGTAAGGCTCAAGTAGCCTCGCCTTCCATCCAATATCTAGGTTTTAATGTCTCATCGGACTCCACGACCTTCACCTCCGATCACTGGATTGCCATTGCCGCGGCCCCTCACCCCACCATGGTGTGGGAGCTGCGCAAGATCATGGCCCTTTTAAATTTCTGTAGGCAATATATCCCATCATTTTCTTCCTTAGCACAACCTATTAATGACCTCCTTAAGGGTGTCCTTGCCTCCTCTGACTCGATTCCTTGGACCCCAGAACATGACGACTGTTTGGCTGAGCTTAAAACAGACCTTATCTCAGCTCTGGCACTTGGTTTCCCCCACCCTTCTTTACCATTTGAACTCTGGATGCACATACAGGAGGATCATGTTTCTACTGTGCTCACACAGGCCCGTGGCAATAAGTGTCCCCTTGTAGCCTATTACTCTACATGCTTGGATCCTGTAGCCTATGCCCTTAATCACTGCCTACAAGCCATTGAAGCTGCTTATTGAGCTCTTCCCAACATGTTGCTAAATAAATTGCTTAGTATTATCGGGGTGGCAGGATTCTCTGGAGAATTCTTTTTGCCAGGAGTGCTGCTTCTTTAACAGGATATGACATGGAGGAGCCAGCATTTTAAAGACATTTCCATGCCCGGTGACTGGCAAATAATGGTCACCAGGGATCCACCCCAAGGCAATGATATCTCAGCTCTGGAGGAAGCAGCCCCTCATGGAGACCATTCATCCTGGGGTTTGGGGACACTATTGGTGACTGTCGTGAGGACAAAGAGAGGGGCTAATGCAGTCGCTTGGAGATTCTCAGCTACTCCAGGCACTACTTGGGCAGCAAGAAGCCAGCCACAGGTACAAAAATAGATTGTGCCAGACCAACCGGATCTTTTTTTTTTTTTTTTAAGAAGATAACAGACCTTTTAGACAACGGGAATGTAGTGGACCTAATTTACCTAGCTCTCAATAAGGTATTTGATACAGTTCCACATGGAGAATGATTAGTTAAATTGGAAAAGATGTGGATTTATACAGAAATTAGAAGGTGGACATGGAACTGGTTAAAAGGAAGACTACAATGAGTCATGCTGAAAGATGAACTGTCAGTCTGGAGGGAGGTTACTAGTGGAGTTCCTCAGGGATCGATCTTGGGACCAAACTTATTTAACTTTTTTTTTTTTTTTTTACACTGACATTGACACAAAATAGGGGAGCATGCTAATAAAGTTTGTAGATGACACCAAGTTGGGAGGTATTGTTAATACAAAGAAAGACTGGGATATCATACAACAAGATCTAGATGAACTTGTACACTGGAACAATAGAAACAGGATGAAATGTAATAATGGAAAGTGCAAGGTCATGCACTTAGGGACTAACAACAGGAAATATTGCATCAGTTGCAAGTGACAGAGGACAAGAAAGACCTGGGTGTATTGATTGATCACAGGATGACTACGAGTGATCAATGTGATGTGGCCATGAAAAAAAACTAATGCGGTCCTTGGATGCCTCAGGCGAGGTATTTCCAGTAAAGATAGGGAGGTGTTAGTACCATTCTACAAGGCATTGGTCAGACCTTATCTTGAATATTGTGTGCAGTTCTCGTCTCCCATGTTTAAGAAAGATGAATTCAGACTGGAACAGGTGTACAGAAGGGCTACTAGGATGATCCAAGGAATGGAAAACCTGCCTTATGAGAGGAGTCTCAAAGAGCTTGGCTTGTTTAGGCTAACCAAAAGGCAGCTGAGGGGAGATATGATTGTTCTCTATAAATACATCAGAGGGATAAAAACCAGGGTGGGAGAGGCATTAAAGGTCAGTGCCAATGTGGACATAAGAACCAATGGCTATAAACTGGGCATCAGGAAATTTAGACTTGAAATTAGACTAAGGTTTCTAACGATCAGCAGAGCCAAGTTCTGGAACAGCCTTCCAAGGGGAGCAGTGCGGGCAAGAAACCTAGCTGGCTTCAAGATTGAGCTTGATAAGTTTATGGAAGTGATGGGACAGACTAATTTGGCAATTGACTGATTTTTGACTACTGGAGCTAAATATGCCCAATGGCCTGTGATGGGATGGGGTTGTGAGTTACTGCAGAGACTTCTTTCTGTGTATCTGGCTAGTGAGTCTTGCCCACATGCTGAGGGTTTAGATCATAGCTGTATATGGGGTCAGGAAGGAATTTTCCCCCAGGGCAGATTGGCATAGGTCCTGGGAGTTTTTCACCTTCCTGGGCAACATGGGATATGGGTCACTAGCTGGTGGATTTTCTGTACCTTGAAGTCTTTAAATTATTATTTGAGGACTTCAATAACTCAGCCTTAGGTTAGGGATCTATTACAGACTCATAGGTCAGAAGGGACCAATATGATCATCTAGTCTGACCTCCTGCACAAGGCAGGCCACAAAACCCTACCCATACACATTTATAACAACCAGGAGTGGGTGGGTGAAGTTCTGTGGCCTGCTTTGTGCAGGAGGTCAGATTAGATGATCATAATGGTCCCTTCTGACCTTATATAGAGTGAACCCTTGTCCTGTGCCCCCCTGAAGAAAAGCAAAGGGTCTAGCCAACTATCCTGTGAACAGCTGAGAGACACCCTTCCCCCAAACAGGGGAAGACATCTGGCTTTGGTGTATATTAAATATGGGGCAATTCACTTTTATCAGCCAACATTTTAATGGTGATAAAGGGGGAAAGAAATAAGTCTCCGCTGACAGAGCTGCTCCGAAGAGAGGGCTGCTCTTCCTTCCAGGGGTCTGAGCAGTGTCATAGCAACTGCCACGCTGGGCTGGGCCGGTGCCAGGCAGCAAAGGAAGGGACCAGGCCAGGCAGGTAGCCATGGAGCAAGTGAGCCACCCCTTCCTTCTGTCTGTCGTTGGTAGGAGTGACAGGTACATGGATGAAATGGAACTTTAAGGTGGGTGAGGTAGCACATCTTTTTTGGACCAACTCTGGTGGGTGAGAGACACCAGCTTTGAAGTTTACACACAGGTCTTTTTTCAGCTCAACTGAAGAAGAGCTCTGCACGGTCGAAAGCTCTCTCCCACACTGAAGTAGATCCCATAAAAGATATTGCCCTCACCCAACTTGCCTCTGAATAGCCTAGAACCAACACCACTACAAACACTACTCATCCTGATTTTGACATTTAAAAAAATATAAATTTTATATAAACTAATTAAAAAATAAAATAAATTAAATGAAAATTGTTTCAAAACAAGGTAATGTTGAAACTAGAACTGGGTGAAATTTCAACCAAACATGGTTTTATTGGGGTTTTTTTTTTGTTTTTGCGGTGGAGGGGAGCGGGGGGGGGGTCAAAGATGCAGATTCTGGGATACTAAAATGTTTTGCAAACATGTAAACATTTTGTCCAATTTTTGTCCCTCTCCCTCCCCCCCAAAAAAGTTCAACATTTTGTAAATAAACCACATTTCAATTTCTTGGTTTGAAAGGACTTAAAAGTGAAATATTTATTTTAAAATTTCTTTTAGCATGTTTTATTTTCAGTCTGATGCAAAACAATTTTTTTCCTTTTGAAATTGCCAGCGTACTGAAAAAAAAAGTTTATTGCCTGGTAGCAGGGTCTGCATGGTGAACTGGTGCATGGCATTTTAGGGCTTATATATATAGAAATGATGGGGTCTAAATTAGCTGTTACCACTCAAGAAAGAGATCTTGGAGTCATTGTAGCTAGTTCTCTAAAAATATCCACTCAATGCATAGCGGCAATTAAAGAAGCTAACAAAACATTAAGAACCAATAAGAAAGGGATAGATAAATAAATCCATGGCATGTCTACACCTTGATTACTGCATACAGTTCTAGTAGCCCCATCTCAAAAAAGATGCATTAGATTTGGAAAAAGTGCAGAGAAGGGGAATAAAAATGATTAGGGGTATGACAGCTTCCACATGAGGAAGTCATGGGACTTTTCAGCTTGGGAAAGAGATGACTAATAAGGGAGGATGTGATAGAAGACTATAAAATCATGACTGGTGTGGAAAAAGTGAATAAAGAAGTGTTATTTACTCCTCATAACACAAGAACTGGATGTCACCCAATGAAATTAACATGCAGCAGATTTAAAACAAACAAAAGGAAGCACTTCTTCGCACAAGGCACAGTCAACTTGTGGAACTCATTGCCAGGGAAGGTTGTAAAGGCTGAAACTATAGCAGGGTTAAAAAATAAAAAAGTTTTGGAGGATGAGTACACATCAATGGCTATTAGCATTAGCCAAGATGGTAAAGGACACAACCTCGTGGCTCTGAATTTCCCTAACCTTACATCTGATTGCCAGAAGCTGGAAGTGGACATGATTGTCTGTTCTCTTCATTCTCTCTGAAACAACAAGCATTGGCCACTGTTGGAAGACACATTACTGGGCTAAAGGAACTATTTGTTCTGACACAGTCTGGACGTTGTTATGGTTTCGTAGATTTTCACTCTCCAGATTCTTCCAATGCTAATTCTCCATATAGACAAACCTTTGACCCCCTTAGGCTAGAAAGCCACACTTTATTGCTTATGTTGGATGGAACTACCTGAGTAAGTCTGGGCTGGGAGGTGGGGGGAGAAGTTACCAGAAATAGTTACCAGAAACTAGATTTCCACTAAATTTAACCTCCAACTCCAAAACACACCAAAGCCCCAGAACAGCTCATGCCAAACCCTAACCTTGAGGTCACTGCTTTAGCCCTGTACCCACATCCTCTGTAATCACTCAGATTCAGATTAGTAGAAATTAAAGCAGATTAATAAAGTAGACAGACTGCTTTTCTGACATAAGATATTGTTAATTGATAACCAAATTTGCCACAGAAATAAGTCAATTGCAGTTAAATGCTGTTTTTACATAAAAACATAAAAATATTCATATGAATATTCATGAGAAAAACCCTAAAGAATATAAAACTAAAAACACAATCAAATAATATAAAGGAAAATAAATGAAAAATAGAGAAATATGTAATGAAATGTTGAAAGTAAGAAAAAGATTAAAAGTGTAAAAAGAATAAAAATTTAAATGAAATGTGCTTGGTGAGAGTCAATGGGACTCGAGCTTCCCATTAACCTTCTGGAGTGCCGCCCTTTCTCTGCCCCCACCACAGGGCTAACAGCAGGCTCATTCCGCCCTATGGCCACCCCAGCTTGGGAGTGAGAGGAGGCCCCCACCCGGGCTTCCAGGGGGAACCGCGCCCATTTATACTTGCCGGACACGAGGCTCTTGCTCTTGTTGTACAGGAGGCTAGGAGACCACCGTCATACAACGAGCAATGGGGGCTCCCTCCGTGTGGGGCAGAGGGGAGACCCTGCGCTCCAGCGCCGAGGCAGCTGGCGGCCAGCCCCGGCGGGAGCGGAGGATGCCGGCAGGCGCCACTGGGCCTTTGACGGAGCCATCTCCGCTGGAGCAGGCGAGGCTCCCCGCAACCCCCAGGCACCTCTGCCGTCAGTGGACGGCGACCCTGAGCCGGACAGGGCGAGAGAGACACGGGGCGTCCTCGGCGGGGCTCAGCCCAGGCGCAGCGGGGCGCGCGAGGTCCGGAGGTGGAGAGAGCCGGGCTGGGCCCTGCGGGCTCTGCTCCCCTCCCCTCTCGGCACCAGCCGGAGCCCCCAGAGCAGGGCCTGTCCCAGCGGGACCGAGCCTGGTCCCGCCGCCGCCACCCCGGGAGGGGAACGGCAACGCCAGCCGTGTGCCCGGCGCTCCGGACGGGGGAGGAGGCGGGTCGCTCGCTCCGGGCTGCCCGCCTGCTCCCTCCCGCTGCTGCTGCCCGGCCCCGGGGCAGGCGGGAAGCGCCGGTCCGGCCCAACGGGGCCGTTGCTATGGCACCGCCGGGGCGCCTGGAAGGACGCGGAGCAGGCCCGGCACCGAGCCCGGGGGGGCCCCTTTCGGAGAGCAGCCGGCGGGGCGGGGCGGGGGCGGGGCCGGGGGAATCGGGGCGGCCGCAGTCTCCGGTCCGGGGGGTGAAGAACGTACCTGAGGCGCCTGCCGCAGCCGGGGGAGGGGAGCGGGAACAAGCGGACCCCGGTGCCCTGCCCGGCCCGGAGACGGAAGCGCCCCGGGGCACGCTGGGAAGTGTAGTTCTCTCGCTCTCAGGTGACCGCCCCGCGCCTTTTCCCCGGCTCCCGGATTGGCTGTCGGCCGCTGCTGTCCTGGCTGCGCGCGCCGGCCTTGCTTGTCACGCGGGCGTTGCGAAGGGAACGGTCCGACGGGGGGCGGCTTGTGGAGCGCCGCGAGGCCTGTGCCGGGCGGGGCAGACGTTGGCCCCGCTGCGCCCGGGTCGGGGTTCGGGGGCTTCCTGCGGCTGGAGCCGGCCCCGGCCGCCCCGAGCGGTAAGTAGCGAAAGCCGCCTCCAGGGGGGTCTGGATGCGGGGCGGGGCAGGCCGCGCCGGGCACGGGGGCTCGGCTCTCGCAGCCCCGGGACAGGAGCCGGCTCCCAGCTGCCGTTGGGCGCTCTGGGCAAAGACGGATCCGAGCTGCCGCCGCAGCAGTGACTCCCCCTGCCCTGGCCCCTCGCTCTGCCTCCGGCGCCAGCCAGGATTCGCCCCCGAGCGAAGCTGGGGTCACATTAGGTCCGAGGCCGGCCCGGGGGGGAGGCGTCAGGAAGGCAGGGGTGAAACCAGGGGCCCCATTTCAGACTGGGCTGCGGGGAGTGACTTGAATCACGACCCAGGGGTGACTTAGGCCGCTGAAGACTCTCGGGTTTTGCAGGTATAAATCAGCAATTAGCTGCCAGGAGCGCTGCACCTCATTCCTGTGTCAAGAAAATGTGTCACAAACACCAATTAAAGCCGTATTTTAAGTTTGTTTGTAAATTTAGAACAATCATGCACTAAATACAGCAAGAGACCTAAGAGGGACAGTTCTACTGGCAGCTCGCTGCTATGAGCCCCTTGCCCACAGGCTACAGGCATGCTGCCTCCTCCTCCCTTCCCTGTTCCCTATGGGGGGCGGAGCAAAGTGCTCGGTTCTCTTCTGGTCCTGTTCCCTGCCAGGAGCTGGGGAAAGCTGCCCGGGGCTTCTTGCCTCTGGAGAGCGGGGTCCAGTTGCCCCTCTAACACCTCCCCCTGCTCCCCCCTTCTCACCCTGCCTTGTTAATTTCACAGCTCAGGAGCCCTGAAATTGACAAGGCTGCTGGCTTCAGAGGCTGGGAGTCCTCAGAAGCTGCCTGGGCTTCTCGCCCTGGCTCTCAGCCAGGAGTGGGGGATCTGAAGCCACCTAGCTCTCTAGGGGAGCTGGTCATCAGAGGGGGCAGCTAGGTTCTAATGGCCTTGTCAGTTTCTTTCTTGTCAGTTTCACAGCTTCTACCATGAAATTGACAGGACATCCAACAGCTGGTGTTTGCACAAACACTATATTGTCCTAACTACAGGGACATAAGCCTTACATCCCTCATGGAGGTGGAGTTATGATGTCGGAGTAGTAAGGTGCTTACATCACCTGAGGAAGGCTGTAGTATAGATGCTGACATAATTAAGTCAACATAGGTTGATATAAGGCAAATTAATTGTATAGTA
The DNA here is from genome assembly GCA_007922155.1 of Mesoclemmys tuberculata. Taxonomy (NCBI): domain Eukaryota; kingdom Metazoa; phylum Chordata; order Testudines; family Chelidae; genus Mesoclemmys; species Mesoclemmys tuberculata. The sequence continues at coordinate 68,956 of ML675623.1, read as the reverse complement.
TAGATCAGCTGTCTGCTTATGGATATCGAGGTGTCCTTCTGTAAGTTATTAATGATATCAATGTCTTATCATATATGTCAATTTGTTGCCCTGTCACTCTTCTGGTCACATGCCTGCAGATGTTCTATCCAAAAGCTGGTGTTAGCGTGTGTTTCTGTGGTTGGCTGGTGTTATGAACCAAATTCCCCCTTAAGCACTCTATTTCCAGTTCCCCAAAACTTAGGGATGACCATTTGGCCATTCGTATCTGTGCCAAGTTCATAGGCCTCAACCCTTATGCTAACTCCTGAAGCCAGTATTTTACAGACGATAGGCCGGTAGGTTCCTTGCCTTACTGCTGCATTAAATAAATGCTAAACCTAACTCTATGAACTATAGCTGAAAGTTTATTTACTACCCAGTAAGGTGTATAAGTAGCTCGATTTTCCCTCCAGTGTGCTTTGCTTTGCATTTAGAAAGACAAAATGTGTGTGGTAATATCTTTTACTGGACCAACTTCAATTGGTGAGTCAAATTTCTTAGCTAAACAGAGCTCTTTAGGAGAATATCCTAAAATTTTGCCTTGCTTCCTCTCTAATTATCTGTTACTAATTTAATATTCCCTGAGTTTTTTTCTCAGTCTCTCTAATTGTGAAATAATAATATATAATCGCCTCAGATTTTGGCCTTTTTTTCAAATTCTTGAATATTGATAGAAAATTTTTCCAGATGTTGCCCCTTTTCTCTTGATTTGTCAAATAACTATGAATTTCAGTCAGATTTTACCTACTGTTGACTATCAATATAAAATCCCTCCGTTTTCCGTTCTCCTCTCTAATTTATGAAAATTGATCCAAAATTCTCCAGATTACCATTGTTGTCTCTTTAACCACTGAATATTGATTTCAGCTGTCGGGTATTGCCTTTTTCCATGTAACTATCAACTGCCTATAAAAAAGCATCTCCAGTTTGGAGGTATCTCCATGTTTAGTTTCACCAACTTCTCCTTTTTTGGAGACAATTTGTTGCCTTGAGTCATTCTCCATCCTGGTGGTTGGAAGGGGTTAAATGATCAACTTTCCTTTCTGATTGGAGACTCATTTCTTTTCCCCTTTATCTCCATTAAAATGTTTGCTGATGAAAGTGACTTGTCCCATGTTAATACACGCCAAAGCCAGAGGCCTCCCCTTGTTCAGGGAAGGGTGTCTCCCAGCTGCTCACAGGACAGGTGGCTGGACCCTTTTCCTTGGGGACACAGGACAAGGGTTCACTCTGTGGCTGGTTCCTTGCTGCCCAGGCTTGCCTGGAGTGGCTGAGAATCTCCATGCAACTGTATTAGCCCCTCACTTTGTCCTCACCACAGTCACCAGCAGTGCCCCAAAACACCATAACAGATGCTCTCTGTGAGGGGCTGCTTCCCCCAGTGCTGAGATGTCGTTGCCTCTGGGGTGGCCATTATTTGCCAGTCACCGGGCATGGAAATGTGTTCAAAATGTTGGCCCCTCCATGCTGTGTCCTGTTAAAGAAGCATCACCCATGGCTACCTCCACCTATGTAAATGGGTGGCAGGGGCCGCTAATAATTTTCTATCCATTTATCATATACTGTATAATACCAGCACAGATTTTGCTTCTCTCCTTCTTTTCAAAACTGCAGCAACTTCAAGTTTTGGAAGAAAACTTGGTGTGAATCCTCCTCAGAAGAAGGGTAGGAAGTGAAGGAGGAGGAAAGGACTCAGGTCTCATCCCTTCTGAGCCATGTTTCTGGTCTTACTAAGACCAGTGTTAACTCAGAGTCACTGCAAGAAAGAACAAGGAGTGACTCCAGATTAACATGGGGGTGAATAAGACCAGGATCTGTCCCTTTGGGAGCGAGTAAAGCTACTGATTTTCTCTGTCTCTTTCTCTGCTTCCAGGATATTGGGGTTGAGCTTCCTTGGTCAGACGCTGCCGCTTCCATTGTGATCTGGGAGCCCTGGCTGTGCAGCTGCTGCCCACCCTCCCCACCCCTGGTGGGTCTGGGCTAGGAAGTGACCTTGAGTAAAGCCTCCTTTGTGCCCAGCCAAGGTGAGGACTTTCTCCAGCTGTAATTAACCCCAGGGGCCAGCTCTAGACTCTGCCCACACCAACATGTGAGCGAGAGACTCTAAGAGATTGATGGACCTCAGGGAACATGCTGTGGGTGGGTATGAAAGTGACTCTGCACAAACAACTTCTCCTCCCCCTGATGTCTCCTCTGCTTAACAATTTCAGGAGCCGATCTGGCCATGGGAGAGCAAGCACTGAGGAATGGCTGTCTGTGAGCCAGAGGGGGAAGGACAGGGGAAGGGAGACACAAGGAGGAAAAGGAGAGACTGAAAGGGGCAGTGGGAGAAATAAATGGGGAGAGATTCCCAGGTCTCTCATCTGCCCACACACACTTACTGCAGCATCTCTGGGCAGATTCACTTTCCTATGAAAAAGATGAGGTACAGGAAGAGGAAAAGCCAATTTCTGATTCTCCCTGTGCCCCTTGCTGTGGAAGTGTGCTGCTCTGGGGACAACGTCACAGAGAATCCCCCAGAGTCACTTCTTTGTTGAACTCTTGTCTTGCAGTTGGTTCCCAGGCTTTGTTACTGGGAGGGCTTAAAAATATCTCGGTGGCTTAATGCTGGTGGGAGAGGCTGGGTCAGTGCTGTAATAAGATGACCAAATGTTTCCTCAGAATATAATAGAAATATAGGATTGGAATGAACCTTGAGAAGTCATCTAGTCCAGCCCCCACCACTGAGTTCTCCAACCTGCCCTTAAAATCCTCCAATGATGGCGATTCCAGAGCCTCACTTGGTAACCTATTCCAGTACTGAACTAGCCTTTTTCACAGCTGGCTCTCACAGCTGACGCAGTTTCAGTTTGTGATCCACTGTAGCCCCCAGATCATTCTGAGTAGTATCGTCCCCTAGCCAGTTAGTCCCCATTTTGTAGTTGTGCGTTTGATTTTCGTAAGTGTAGTACTTTGCACTTGTTTTTAATGAATTTCATCTTGTTCATTCCGATCAATTCTCTAATTTATAAAGGTCATTTTGAATTCGAATCCTGTTTTCCAATGTGCTTTCATCTTCTTCCAGCTTGGTGTCATCTGCAACTCTGTTATCCAAATCATTAATCAATATATTGAATAGTACCAGATCCAGGACTGGTTTCTGTGGGATCCTATTAGGTACATCCTCCCAGTTTGACAGCAAACCCTTAATTACTATTTGAGTACCATCTTTGAAGAAATTGTCTACCCATCTGATAATCCTTTCATGTACAACATATTTCCCTGGTTTACTTATGCAGAATATCATGGAGGCCTGTGTCAAAAGCCTTACAGAAATCAAGGTATGTCATGTTTGCTGTTTCCCCCAGATCCACAAGTTCACTACTTTCACTAGTTTCACTGTGTGAAAGCAGAAAATTAGATTGGTTGGCATGATTTGTGTTTGATAATCCATGCTGTCTTTAAGTTATCACTTTACTGTCCTGTAAGTGCTTATAAATTGTTTAATACCTTTTTTTTTCCAGATGGCTCAGTAAGGCTTGACTGATCTTTATTCCCCAGGTCTTCATTGTTCCTCTTTTTAAAGATAGGTATTATGTTTGCCCTTCTCCATTCTTGTGGGACTTCACCATCCTCCAAGAGTTGTCAAAGATAATTGTTAACTGTTCCAAGATTGCTTCAGCTAATTCCATGAGTACCTTGAGTGTGGCGCACAGGACAGGGTCGTCTGGTGGTATGGGGAGTCAAGACCTCTTTTTGACTGTAGAGGGGTCTAGCCAGTCCCAACAGTCCGGCCTTAACATTCATGATGCAGAAAAGAGGAGCTCCAGTAAGTGATCATTTTGTTTTGATACAGCATAGTGAGAGGAGATTGAGCTCTCATGTATTTGGGTGTATTCTACAGGAGGGATAAGGGACAGAAATTAACAAGACTATTGCATCTACACAGTGGGAGCCTGGCAGAAAAGTTAATGTGCACTGGGATGTTCCAGGAATCCTCCATAGAGATCTCCAGGAAACTTTCCTGTAGATTTTCTGCAGTCCTCTGCCAAAGGTTCCTTAGCAGAGCAGCCTTGTTTATCCCCCCACTTGTAGGAAACTATTGTTCCACCCAGCAATTATTTCTGCAGGGACCCTAGCGGCACACAAGTGAGCAGCATATGGAGCTGGTCTAAAGCCAGATGCCTGCAGGAGATGCTCCCTTGCATTCTGGGTTACCCTTAGAAGTCAGATATTGGGTTGGATTACCCTAACATGTGGAAAAGGGCACCAATATTCAGAATAAGCTCCTTAGCTGCTTATAGTAACCCCCTTCATAAACCACCCAGACCCTTTGTCCCTTGTCAATTTCCCCCTTCCCACCCCAGGCAAACTCACAATATTTGGGACTCATGTCGCACTGTGGCCTAGCCATGGGACATTGAGAAAGAGGTGTCTGTAACTTATGTGAGTCAGGGCTGTGAGCGCTCTGACAACACCATCTCTGTTCATTATTTCTTTGGCTTCTGCAGTTGTGCCCTTGAGGATCCACTCCTCCATACCAGCAGAGGTCCTCTGTCAGATAAGGTAGTGAGCCAGGAGGAGTAAGGAGGATATATTTTGTGAAGTGCTGCAGTCAACCGATACATCAGCAGAACATGCAAGGAGACAGTTACTGAAAGACACAGGCTGGATTGTCTGGAAAGGAGATTGGCTAGGGCCAGACAGATGCTGAATCTCTCATTATGCTGCAGTTTGAGCACATCAGTGCACAGTTCCCCTGAGCTAATACAGAGCTGTGTTCCAAGCTCTCCTCAACCTCCCCCACCACATTCCTCGTGCATTCCCAATCCTTCACAGTACCGTATGCGCTCCACACCTAGGGCGTGGTTTCACAATGAAAACTGAAGTTACAGAGCACTAAGCAAGAGACTGTTCCTCATGGCCATGTCCCCTGTTTGACCAAAATTTAATGTTTTGTCCTATTGTTAAACTTGAGTCTTTGAAATAAAATGAGTCTTTATTTATGTCATACACACATTGGTCACATTCAAACATGGTGGCAATAAGCAGGAATATTTGCTCAGTACAATTAATGCTCTGGAAGCAAACACTATAGGGGTCATTCAAGGCGGCAAGTGAACGTTGCCTAGCTAAGTATCACACAAAGACACTGGGGACTGTCAAAATGCTCCTTCAAAGTTTCCTTGATTTGAATGGCTACCTGCTGAGCCCCTCTAATTGCCTGGCATCTGGCTACTCAAAATCAGCAGTCAGCCTCAGGGCTTCACTGCTGGGGAAACTTTTCCCCTTTTGCTTCACAAATACTATGCAGAATACTGCAGGCTGCAATGACTATTGGAATATTTTCCTCATTGAGGTCTAACTGGCCAAAAAGGCAGGGCCAGTGACCTTTTAATCAGCCAAAGGCACATTCGACAGTCATTTGGCACTGCTGAGCCTGTGGAAGCACTCCTTGGTGATGTCAGGGTTCCCAGGATAAGGCTTCATGAGATAGGAGCAAGAAATAGATGGGGGCTCCCAGGATCACTGGGGCATTTCCACATCGCCCATTAGCATTTTCTGGTCTGGAAAGAAAGTCCCTGTGTGCAGCTTTCCATACAGGCCAGTGTTCTGAAAGAAGTGTGTATTATGCACCTTCCCTGAGCACCCCACTGATCCACCAGCACTTGCAAAAGCATGGAGAAGTAGCCCTTTCGGTTGCTGTACTCTGTTGCAAGTTGGTCTGGGGCCAGAATTGGGATATGCATTCCATCTAGTGCTCCGTGGCAGTTAGGAAACCTTGTTGCCTCAAAGCAATTATTTCCTGCACGTTAGCAAGAGTCACCGTCCTTCAAAGCAGCAGGAGGCGATTAGTGGCCCTGCACATTTGCATCTCCACAATCCCCATGGTAGACTTTCCAACTCCAAACTGATTTGCAACTGACCAATAGCAATATGGAGTTGCCAGCTTCCACAGCATGATCACCAGTCGCTGTTCCATAGTGAGGGCAACTCTCATGGTGTCCTTGTGCAGCAGTGCTGAGGCAAGCTCCGCACACAGTTCCAGGAAAGTGGATTTTTGTATCTGAAAGTTCTGCAGCCACTGTTCATCGTCCCATACATGAATCACAATTCAATCCCACCACTCAGTGCTTGTTTCCAAAGCCCAGTATCGATGGTCCACTGTGTGCAGCTGTTCCATTAATGCCAGCAGCAATCTTGAATTGTTTGTTTCTATGGTGGACAGCAGGGTAGGCATCACCAATCACACTCTATTTCACAGCTCATGAAATACTGCAGGATCAGATGCATTATATTTAGACTGGTCAGCAGCTCTCCATGCTGTCAGGCAGAGATGGTGAACACAGTTTACAAGAGCTGTTGAAAAATGGAGTTGGAAGCCCATGGAATGATGGGACAGAAAGAACTATACATTCAAGTCTGGTGTGGAAAAAGTAAATAAGGAAGTATTATTTACTCCTCAACACAAGAACTAGGGTCATCAAATGAAATTAATAGGCAGCAAGTTTAAAACAAAAAGGAAGCATTCACACAATGTACAGTTAACCTGTGGAACTCCTTGCCAGAAGATGTTGTGAAGGCCAAGACACTAATGGGGTTCAAAAAAGAACTAGATAATTTCATGGAGGATAGGTCCATCTGTGGCTATTAGCCAGAATAGGCAGGGATTGCTGTTTGCCAGAGGCTGGGAATGGCTGACAGAATTGATCACTTGATGATTACTTGTTCTGTTCATTACCTCTAAATCACCTGGCATTGGCCAGTATTAGAAGACAGCAAGGTGGGTTAGATGGACCATTGGTCTGATCCAGTATAGCCATTCTTATGTTCTTGTAAATTGCATCATGGGATAGCTAACACACCCTCTTGATGCACTACAGCTCCCAGTGGCAGAGGGAGACAGTGGATGGCAAGTTGCCCTAAGGGATAACTACCCATTGTCATGCGGACTGGACTGAGGGGGAGGGCATTTGTGTTATTTGGCATTAATATGTCAAAATCATAATGATTCATGTAAGACATGCCATGTCAGATACTGTTAGAAAGGTTATAATAGGCCGAGTAAGAAGATAATATTTGTGTTCATGTGTGCTATGTGTGAAGGAAGTTATGGAGATCTTTGATATACCTGTATTTCAAATTGTGCTGTAGAAGACACACCCCAGACAGAGAGGCCACAGGATAATAGCCCGCTTAATGGCCCATCAAGACCTTTACAGAAGTAAAAGGCCCAGGAAGAAACTAAAGGCATACCTGAAGAGTTACCAGGATTGGCCCATGTGACTGGACTCTATTTGGGTTCCTGTAAAGTTCCACAAGCCGCATGGCCAGTGACAGGGTATATAAGATCAAACCACAGAAACCATTTTGTCTTTGTTCCTGCCCAGCTGCGGACACGCCTCTGGATCAACACACTTTGCAACTGAACTGAAGGACTTAGACCCATCCCAGTTACTGGATGTATACCAGAGGGACTATACAAGCTTGCAATTCTACAATTTTTCCAAAAGCCTGATATATATGGACTTTCAAATCATTTGTATGATCTGATTGCTTTAAGCCTTTAACATTTCTCTTATTGTTTGTTTTTCTTTTATTAATAAATCTTTAGTTTTAGTTACTGAAGGATTGGCTGGCAGCATGGTATTTTGGGTAAGATCCAAACTTACAGTGAACTGGTCCTGTGGCCGATCCTTTGGGATCAGAGGGAATCTCTTAGTAAAGAGCATAGAGTTTAAATAACTGGTCTCTTTACTGGACCTAGTGGCAGTTTGGGAGCCAGAGACTGAAATGCAGTAAAGGTGGCTGTGTGTATTTACACAGTGGCTTCTTGATAACCAGTGTGGAGGAATCAGAAGCACTGTTTGTGGCTGGTTGGGAAGTCTGACTTGAGTGTCACCCATCAGTGCTGGGAGAATTTGCTCTCCTTTTACAGCCTGCCCTGACCCTGGCATTATCAGTGGGCTACCCTGGGCACGGATGGGTCACACCCATGACACAGCGTTCTCTCTGTTGATGCAAGAGCAATGATTGTGGATGTGCTCCACCAACACGAGTGTTGTGTGGACATGCACAACCTACGTAATTAAAGTGGCTTACGATCTTCAGTGTAATTTAGGTTGAATTGATTCTGTAGTGTAGACGTGGCCTTAAGCTTTCTGATTTTATCCCCACATGCTTGTGCTATTCTTTTGTGGTCATCCAAAACAATTTGTCCATGATTCCACTTTCGGTAGGATTCCTTTTTATTTTCTGGTCATTAAAGAGCTCCTGATAGAGACATATTGGCTACTTACTATTCTTTCTATCTTTCCTTCACATTGTGAGAATTTGCTGTTGCCCCTTTAATAATGTCTCTGAGAAACTGCAAGCTCTCCTGAACTTTTTTTTCCCCTTAAATTTTATTCCTGTGGGACTCACCTACCAGTTCTCTGAGTTTGTTGAAGTCTGCCTTTTTGAAGTCCATTGTCCTCATTCTGCCATTCTCATGCCTTCCTTCTCAAAGAAACATTAAATCTGTCCTTTTGTGATTACATTTGCCCATATTGCTTTCCACCTTCAGTTTCCTAACTAATTTCTTCTTCTTAGTCAGAATCAAGTCTAAAATGGCTGTCCTCTGGTTACTTCTTCGATCCTCTGTAAGAAACAGAGTCCACAGTACATTCCAAGAACTTATTGGACGCTTTGTGTTTGGTTGAATGTCTTTTCTAACAGATGTCTGGGTAGATCAAATTCCCCCTCCCCCCATTACTAATTGTGATTTGATTTTTTTCCTATTATTTGCATGACTGTCTAGAATATGAGTGTGCAGAGAAAGAGCCTAGGGGAATTGTGATGTGAAATTATTTCCTGTTCTGACATGTCCACAATTGTCCTTTTTTCCCCTAACAGGCTGCTGCATAACATCTGTGTTTTGCTCCAGATCATTCCATCCTTCCAGGAACCAGGGAGGGGAAATGTCTGTGGTGGAGCCAGTTGAGGTAGAGATTATCAGGGAATTGCTGGTGGGTTCCTATTGGAGGGAGAAGGGCAGTAACTACATAGGAGTTGGGCACTTCTGGGGGATGGGGAAGTTGGTCTGGAGGTGGGAAGGGCAGGAAATATGGAGTGGAGAAAAGGAGGGGGAGAGTGTGACAAACCTGCTGGGATTTGTTAACTGTGGGGCCTTGATCCTAGCAACCAGACCCATGGGTTATTGGGTGGAAATTTCCTAATTTGTTGAACAGGAGAGAAAAAAACAAAACCCTGGACTGGGCTGGTAAAACTTACCAGGCTCCAATACTGGATCTTGGACCTACTAGCCAGGTGCTGCTGTGAGATATAAAGGGACACCCACCAGTGAGGCCCAGGGAAAACACCCCATTCCCTCCCATCTGGCTGCTGGCAATGGAGAGGGTGTTGGGATTCCCATCAGGGAGTTATCCTGCTGGGGGATCCATCTCCTGTATTAGCCTCTGGCTACTAGGTGAGTGATGAACGTGAAGACCTCTGCCCCCTCTATCTGCTGGGAGGGGTGAAGGGATCTTTCTTTTTTTCTGTCACCCTGATGTCTCCTAGCTGCTCTGATGGTGTGGGGGTGGGACATTGCTGACTGTCCGCCTGCCAGAGCTTCAGTGTAATTGGTCCCCATCCCCTGTGAATAGTGGAGTTGTTATTGGGCAGCAGGTACTAAGTGGGGGGCTCTTACTCTTTCAGGGGCCAGTGACGTTCACGGAGGTGGCTGTGTATTTCACTAGGGAAGAGTGGGCTCTGCTGGACCCTGCTCAGAGAGCCCTCTACAAAGATGTCATGCAGGAGAACTATGAAAATGTGACCTCATTGGGTAAGGATTCATGTTCCCTCAGCTATTAGAAGGGAATATGAAGAGTTAAGCTTCACAACACCCCACAATACAACCTTAACCCTGCCCTGTTTGAGCAACACCCTGACAGGCCAATGACATGTTGCACAGCAAGTAAACTCTGTCATCCCTTGGGACATTCTGGCTCTTCAACCAAGTCCAACGGATCGCTTCTCTTCTCAGGACAGTATAGCCAAATGGTCAGAGCCAGGGGGACTCTCCTTAGGTTCAGGACAGTATGATCTAGCGGCGAGGGTCGGTGGGGTCACCCTGCACCACTGGGCGGTGTGGTCTGGCGGCCAGGGTAAGTCGGGCTTGGCGGCTGCCAATAGATGGCTTGGCAGCTGGGGTAGGGTGACCCGGGCCCTCCCTACTCCACTGGGTCCCTGTCTAGGGCCCCATCAATGGTGAGTGTATCTGCCACTGGGTCAAGTTGACTCTGTTTCCAGTTCCATAACCAAATCAATGTCTGGTTCCCCTAGACTACAGTACTTCCTACCCTGTCTTCCTGTTCCATAGTCCGGAGATCCCTCTGGTTCTCTGCGATAATCAGCAGGTGAAGTTGCCGATGACTCCTTCCCTTCTTTGGTTTCTGCAGACAGCCAGGTATTCACCTGGGTCTAGGCCGGCCTGACCTCTGTGGACTGGGGCTCCAACAACTTCTGGGTGAGAGCTCGCAGTGCACATTCTCTCTCCTCCCTGGTCACACCAGACTGAGTTGATCTGCTCCCTTTTATACTGTGGCTCCAGTTGGAGCATACTCAGCAGGAGAAAGGGAGCACAGCCTCTTCAGTCAATAGTGTAGCGTTAATCCCTTTGTGACCCTTCTGTGCGTAGGGTAGCCACCTGAACATGCCAAGGTCAGGGCAGGCTGTAAAGAAGAGCAGATTCTCCCAGCACTGGTGGGTGACACTGAAGTCAGGCTTCCCAGCCAGCCACAAACAGTGCTTCTAGTTCCCCACACCGGTTATCAAGAAGCCAGTATGCAAATACACACAGCCCCCTCTACTGCTTATCAGTCTCCAGCTCCCAATCAGCCACTAGGTCCAGTAAAGAGACCAGTTATTTAAACTCTATGCTCTTTACCAACCAGGTTTCTCCTGACCCCAAAGGGTCAGCCACAGTACCAAATCAATATAAGTTTAGATCTTACCCAAAATACCATGCTGCCAGCCAATCCTTCAATAAATAAAACTAAAGCTTTATTATAAAAAGAAACAAACTATAAGAGAAATGTTAAAGGATTAGCGCAATCAAAGACATACAAATGATTTGATAGTCCATATATATTAGGTTTCTAGAAGAATTGTGGAGTTTGCAGGCTTGTATAGTCCCTCTGGTGTACATCAAGTACCTGGGTAGGTCTCAGTCCTTTGTTTCACAGCTTTAGTTCAGTTCAGTTGTAGATGAGATGATCCAGAGGCATGCTGGAGACTAAAAACAGACTAAAGACAAAATGGATCCCAGGCCTCTGCCTTTTATGTCCTCTGGCCCTTGCCCTGCTGCTTGTGGAATGTCACAGGAACCAAAATGGAGTCCAGAGTCACATGAGCAAGTCCTGGTGACTCATCAGGTATATCCTTGGCTTCTCCCCCTGGCCCGTTGCACCTGTGAATGTCTTAATGGGCCATTAAGCAGGTTATTGTTATAGCCATCCTGTCTGAGGAGTGGCCTAGAATCAGCCCAATTTGAAATACAGATACATCAACCATACCATAACTTCCATTACACACATAACACATGGACATAAACATTATCATCTTACTCAGCCCATTATAGTCTTTCTAACAGTACCTGACATGGCATATCTCATATGAATTATGATCTTGACATGATGTCAAACAATATAATAAATGTCCCCCCAATCCAGCCAGTGTTACACCCCCAACGTGAGATTGGTGTAGAAGGGAGTAATCAGAGCTCCTGAATACACCTCAAGGGCCCCCCTGATCCAGCCAGCCTCACACCCTTCTGGCCCAGCATCGGACAGCTGGACCCCGTCTCACACACACATACTAGCACTCTACCCTCCCCGATACAGAACACTGGGAACAGAGCACAGGAGTGGCATAACACAAAGTCTAACACCTTCTCTTTGCTAAGGCAAAACTTGGGGTTAAGTCTGGTGTAGGGAACAGAAGCTATCTTCACCTGGTCTGCACTCAAACACTGAGCCTACTGCACACAATCCATATCAGACATTCATAATGGTACTCATCCCTTTACTCTTGCACTGAGGATTCCTTCTGCATCACTGCCTTCACTTACTCCTCATTGTGCCTGGAGACCACTAGCATCTATGCCACCAGACTGCTGACAATCCTCATGGCAAGATCACACTTTTGTGCACCTTTATTGACACAGCCTACAACACTCAACATTGAAATGAGGCACACATGTTCCTTCAAGTTTCATGTGCAACTTCCTTCATATCACAGTTGCAGCTCTGCCAAGCTGCTCCAACTATTTCCTGCACTGTTCATTTAAAGCTACAGCTGACAGGGCACATAGCTGATGGACGTGCAGATAAAAGCTAGTATTCAAATCTGTAGAACACAATACAAACAATGGCATGTTCTCTTAGTCCTGCCTCCTATTAATTATTGAGAGATACATTTTAAAGCCAGGAGGTACTATTAGGTGATCTAGTCTTGTATAATACAGTTTCATCCAATTACCATTGTAGTGAGCGGAATACCTTGTGTTTTGATGAAAACATCTTCCAGAAGGACATCTAGAAGACTTCAAGTGAGGGAAAATTTACCGCTTCCCTGGGTAGTTGGTGCTAGTTGCTCTAGCAAGCAGAGAGGGTCTGGCGGGGATGGGAAGGGATGGTTTCAGGAGGTCAGAGATTTGGAGCACTCCACTGAGCGTGCTTTTGCTAAGGTCTCTATTGAATTCTGGAGCTGTGGAGATTACTCTTGCAAAAAGCAAAGCCTCAGAATTAGCATGTCATGGTTATGTCTACACTGCTGTGTAGATGTTGTGGATTTGGCTGGAGCTCAGTCTCTCAAGCCAGGGGTTGCTTGGGAGCCTGAGCTCCAGCCTGAGCTGTAAAGTCTACACAGCTATTTTTAATATACAAGCATTGCGTCACTAACACAAGTCTGTGGACTCAGGCTGAAAGGCTTGCTCCCTGATGTAGTGTAGACATATCCTAAAGGGGGCAGACCAAGGAGAGCCTGTATAAAGGCTAGAGTCATCTAAGATCATGTAAAACCATTTCATGGTCCTCTCTTTTAGTCTCTCCACTGTCTCCCCCATTCCCATCATCTCAAACATAAGCTGCTTATCTTCACTGGCAAGACCCTTCATGGCTTATCTCCACCTTACATATCATCTCCTATTCAATATTGAGATACCAACTCCCACTTCTGATCAGCCCTTAGCAGCCTCCATCACCCCCTTACTGAATTTTCAGACAAGCTCCTTCATGGACAGAAAATTACATTAAGGTGAAAGAAGCAACAAGAGGGAAATCAGTGGAGAAATCTGCTTGACATCTTGGATGTCTATACACAAATGCAAGGAATATAGGGAAGAAAGAAGAACTAGAAGTATTAGTTCAAAAGGTAAATTGTGACTTAATTGGCATCACAGTGACTTGGTGGGACAAGTGCCATGAGTGGCATATTGGTGTAGAAGGGTATAGCTCATCCAGGGAAGACAGGCAGGGTAAAAAGGGAGCAGGAGTTGCATTCTACATCAAAAATATGTTTGTTCTCAGATCCAGAACAAAGTGAGAGGCAGATTTGATGAGGTTCTCTGGGCAAAGAGAACAGGAGGAAAAAAATAGGATGAGCTTATGGTAGGTGTCTGCTATAGATCACCAAATTGTGAAGAAGTGGGGATGAGGCATTTTTAGAGCAAATAACAGACATATCCAAAACACGAGACCTGGTAGTCTTGAGGGACTTTAACTACCAGACATCTGTTGAAAAAGTAATACAGCAAAACACAAAATGTCCAGTAAGTTCTTGGACCGTTCTGGGGAAAACCGTTTTGTTCCAGAGAATGGCAGCAGTAACCAGGGGCTCAGCCATTTCAAGACTTGCTTATGACCAAGATGGAGGAATTGGCAGCAAATATGAGGTGGAAGGCAATTGTGACAAAAGTGATCACGATGTGGTAGATTTTATGATTCTAAGGAAAGAAAGGAGTGAGAGCAACAGAATTAGGACTTCTGGAAAGCAGGCTTTAACAAACTAAGAGAATTGGTAGGTAGAGTCTTCTGGGAAGAAAAGCTAAGGGAAAAATGAGTTCAAGAGAGCTGGCAGTTTGTCAAGGAGACAATATCTAAAGCATAACTGCAAATGAACCTAATATGAAGGAAAGAAAGAATAGTAAGAGGCAAAAAGAGCACCATAGGAGCTCTTGAATGACCTGAAAATCAAAATGGAATTCTACAAAAGATGGAAACATGGACAAATTGTGGCTGAGGAGAATAGAAGGAGAACAAAGCATGTAGGGATAAAACCAGAAAGGTTAAGGCATAGATGAGAGACACCTAACGGAATAGAAAAAGCAATAAGAAAAGATTCTATAAAGACATTAGGAGCTAGAGAAAGACAGGGGAAGGTGTAGCTCCTTTATTTAGCAGTGAATAAAAACTAACAACTGATGACATCAAGAAAGCTCAGGTATTTAATGCCTATTTTGCTTCAGTCTTTACTAAAAAGATAAATGGTGACCAGATACTTAACACAATTAATATTAACAATGAAGAGGAAGGAAGATGAGCCAAAATAGGGAAAGAACAGATTAAAGAATATTTAAATAAGTTGAATGTATACAAATTATCAGAGCCTGATGAAATTCATCTTAAGATACTTAAAAAACTAGCTGAAACAATGTTGAAACTACAGTAAATCCTTGACATACGAGCGAGTCTACTTACGAGTTTTCCGAGATGCGAGTCATCGCTCGGTCGATTTTTTGCTTTATGATGCGAGCCAATATCTGAGTTACGAGTGAGCTTACGCCACCCGCCGCCACTAGGAGGAAGCGTGCGAGCGTTCAGTTCACGTGTTTATCTCGCCGTGCTCGCATCTTTGTCGGATCGCTGTTGCTTTGTTTGATTATTTTCCGCATTTATTTTGGAAAATTTCCTTGTTTTAACCATGGGTCCTAAGAAAGTGAGTGCCAAGATCGGTGCTGAGAAGAAGAAAAGGATGATGTCCATGGATATAAAGCACGAAATCATCAAAAAACATGAGCGAGGTGTGCGTGTTGTTGACTTGGCGAGGGAGTACGATCGTAGTACTTCTACGATCTGTACGATTTTGAAGCAGAAGGAGTCGATAAAGGCTATAACGCCAGCCAAGGGCGTTACGATCATTTCGAAGCTCCGGACCTCTGTCCATGAAGAGATGGAGAAGTCGTTGTTGGTGTGGTTGACAGAGAAGCAGCTCGCAGGAGATAGCGTGACCGAGATCATCATCTGTGAGAAGGCACGAGACATTTACGGGGATTTGATGAAGCAGACGGCAGGAACATCAACGGACAAAGCATCGGAAGAGTCATTCAAAGCCAGTCGGGGATGGTTTGATAATTTTAAAAAGAGGACTGGCATTCACTCCGTCGTCAGGCATGGTGAGGCAGCAAGCTCGGATGCGAAAGCAGCTGAGGATTTCATTGCGACATTTGCCAACCTGGTAGAAGCAGAAGGATACATCCCCCAGCAAGTCTTCAACTGTGACGAGACAGGGCTCTTCTGGAAGAAGATGCCGAGGAGGACGTATATAACGGCAGAGGAGAAGAGCATGCCAGGCCACAAACCTATGAAGGATAGGTTGACCCTTGCACTGTGCGCAAATGCGTGTGGCGACTGCAAAATCAAGCCACTACTCGTATATCACTCGGAAAACCCCAGAGCCTTTAAGTCTCATAAGATTCTTAAAGAAAAACTGCAGGTTATGTGGAGGGCAAACCCAAAGGCGTGGGTCACCAGGGAGTTCTTTGTGCAGTGGATAAACCTGGTCTTTGGTCCTGCCATCAAGAAGTACCTCGTGAAAAATAACCTTCCCCTGCAAGCCCTTCTCGTCCTTGACAATGCTCCCGCGCACCCACCAAACCTCGTAGACGACATCCTGGAGGAATTCAAATTTATCAAGGTCCTCTACCTTCCACCCAACACCACCCCTATCCTGCAGCCCATGGACCAACAGGTCATTTCCAATTTCAGAAAGCTATTCACCAAGCACCTGTTCCGGCACTGCTTTGAGGTTACGGAGAGCACAAACCTCACCCTTCGAGAGTTCTGGAAGGAACACTATAACATCGTGACCTGCCTCAGAATTATCGACATGGCCTGGCAGGGTGTCACAAGGAGGACCTTAAACTCTGCGTGGAAGAAGCTGTGGCCTGAGGCTGTGTCCGAAAGGGACTTCGAAGGGTTCAAGCCAGAAACGTTAGTGGTGGAGGAGATTGTATCCCTCGGAAAGTCCATGGGCCTGGAAGTGAATGAAGGAGACGTTGACGACCTTGTCGAGAAGCACAACAAGGAACTGACGACGGAGGAATTAAAGGAGCTACAGCAGCAGCAGCATACGGAGGTTTTGCAGGAAATTAACGTGGAGGAGGAGGTTATCCATACAAGTGAGATTAAGGAAATGTTGGGAATGTGGGAGAAAATTACCGAGTTCATTGAAAAGAAACACCCTGAAAAAGTTGCAACAGGTCGTGCGTTGGCGCTGTGTAACGACACTTGCCTCACTCATTTTCGTAACATTTTGAAAGGGAGGAAGAAACAAACCTCCTTGGACAGGTTTTTATTGAAACGCCCTGCAAGTGAAAGCGAGGAAAGTGTGCCGAAAAAGGCAAAAGTCAGTGAAGAAGAAGAAGATTAAGTGAAGTGAAAAAAAAAATAAAAAAAAGTAGCATTTAAGTTTAGCGATAAAATGTAGCATAGTGTGTAAGTTAAATTTAGCAATAAATTGTAGCATTAAGTGTGTAGCGAGTAAGTTAAGTTAAGCGATAGAGCACGAAATGAGAAACTCCCCCAACCTCCTCCGCCAATCTCCTCCACCTCCACCTCCGCCAGCATCTTCGTCTGACCTTCAAGGTAAATACACTTAATAAAACCAGTTTATTTCTTTACATTCTCTTTTATTATGTATTATTATTTTTTTATACATTATTTGTTGTTTATAAAGTACCTTTTTCTTATTTAAAAACGTAAAAAAAATTGGGGTGGTTTTTGGGGGGCGGGAACAGATTAATAGCATTTCAGTTAATTTTAATGGGGAAAATTATTTTGAAATACGAGCAAATTAAGTTATGAGCTCGGTCACAGAACGAATTAAGCTCGTAAGTCAGGGTACTACTGCATTAGCAATTTAAGTACTCCTGGAGAAGGGATGAGGTCCCAGAAGACTAAAGATGGGCAAACTTAGTATCTATCTTTAAAAACAGGAAGAAAAAGGACTTTGTTAATTAAAGACACATCAACCCTTACTTCAGGAAAGATACTGAAGTAAATTATTAAACAACTTGTAAGCAACTAAAGAATAATAGTGTCATAAGTTACAACAAGCACGGATTTGTCAAGATCAAATAATGCCAGGCCAACCTAACTTCCTTTTTTGAATGGGTTACTAGCCTAGTGGATGGGAGGAAGCAGGAGATGTGTTATATCTTAACTTTAGTAAGGCTTTTGACATTGTCCCCCATGATATTCTCATAAGCAAACTAGAGAAATATGGTCTAGATCAGGGGTGTCAAACTCAATTTGTATGGCGGGCCACATTTAGATTGAATTCATTTCAGGGGGACCACGCATAACACACTCAACTCTACTTTTGATAGTCTACTCTCCGCCAAAAAATCTCCCTGCAGGGTGAAATTCGGCGGCAATGTAGGACAGCGGGAATGAGAACAGGTACTCACAGGGGCTCGCGGACTCCACTCTCCGCCATGAAATCTCCCTGCAGGATAACATTCGGCGGCAGAGTGCGAGACTCCGACGGCCATTTCCTTTTTAAGAGGAGATATTTCCTTTTTAAGAGGTCTACCGGTGCCCTGAGCTCACGCGAGATCTCCCACGCTTTTCCTGAGCTCAGCTCAGAAAACACTGCCGGCACGGGTAACACAAGCCGGCGGGCCAGATTCGGCCCGCGGGCCTTGTGTTTGACACCTGTGATCTAGATGGAGTCACAACTAATTGAAAGACTGTACGCAAGGAGTAGTTATCAGTGATTTACTATCAAGCTTGGAGGGTGTATCTTTCAGGGATAAGTTCTAGATTCAGTACCGTTCCATGTTTTCATTAATGACTTGGATAATGGGGTTGAGAGTATGCTTCTAAAATTTGCAAATGACAGCAAGCTGAGAGGGGTTGCAAGCACTTCGGTGGACAGGATTAGATTTCAAAATGACCTATACAAATTGAAGAATTGGTCTGAAAGAACAAGATTAAATTTAGTAAAGGCAAATGCAAAGTACTTCATTTTGGAAGGAAAAACCAAATGCACAACTACAAAATGGGGAATAACTGGGTAGGGGCAGTACTACTCAAAATGATACAGGAGTTATAGTAGGTCACAAACTGAATATGAGTCAATAATGTGATGCAGCTGCAAAAAAGATGGTATGCTGGCATCCATTAACAGGAATTTGACCTGTAAGACACTGAGGCTTAGTAGACATTTACCAGGAAATTCGGTGGCAGTTGATGGGAATTACACAAGCTTTGCAGCGTAGCTTGCATAACTCCTGTCGACTTCCTAACTTCCCTTCCTAACTATGCCTTTTCAGGAGGTGGTTTAATTGAATCGACTTTCCAATCGATTGAGCGGGTCTTCACTGCTGCTCAGTCGATCTGGATAGATCGATCTGCCGCCGTCAGCATGTACACACCCTGTAATTGTCCCACTCTACTCAGCACTGGTGAAGCCGCAGCTGGAGTACCGTGTCCATTTCTGGGTGCCGTCCTTCAGGAAGGATGTGGAGAAATTTAGGATAGTCTAAAGCAACAAAAATGATGAAAGGATTAGAGAACCTAACCCAAAAGGAACGGTTAAAAAGATAACTTGGCATGTTTAGTCTTGAGAAAAGAAGACTGAGAGGGGGCCTGAAAACAGTCTTCATATATGTGAAGGGCAGTTCTTAAGAGGACAGTGATCAATTGTTCTCCGCGTCCACTGAAGATAGGAGAACAAGTAATCATAGAAATGTAGAACTGGAAGAGACCTTAAATGTCATATTGTCCACTCCCCTGTGCTGAGGAAGGACTAAGTGTTATCTAGATCACCTCCTGTTGTCAGTTGTTGGCTGCGTGTGTGTTCTCCCTGTGTGTATTCTGTCCCCGCTCTGCATAGATAGCTGATGCAGCAAACCATGATTGAACTACCCAATAAGACCACAGATCCATTTTCCATAACCAAGGCACCAGGCCAGGTTTGTTGCTGACAAAGCATGGTAAAAAGCATCGTATACGTGCTACAAGTACACTCAATATATGTATGCCCGTGACAATGGACTGGCTCAGTAAACAGCAGGACTTTCTGTTCCTCTCTTGGCCAGACAAAGGTGCTTCCTCTGAGACCGTCTTTTATACAGTGATACAAACAAATTGCACATTTCCATTCTGATGTGTGTAGTTGCCACCCTCTGATGTGAGATACCACCTTTTACATTGCACGGGATGGTCTGATCAAAACATCTCTATCATTTTGTCACAACATTTCGATCCATCATATTTTTATGACATTTCTATCCACACATTGTCATCCTGGACTTAGAGAGGAGTCAGTGTGTCCTTGTTGTCTTTGAGGAGTGAGCTTCTAACATTCCTGGTATCAGACTGTTCTGGTACTAGCTTTCTGGAATGTGTTTGCTGAGTGTTCTGTGTCCAGCACTTCTTTGGGAATGTGTGTTTTTGCAATACCAGCTCTGTTCTTGCCAGTTACTGTGAACTTGCATGCCTGACCTTTGCTAACTTTGCTTTATAACAGCATGGGCTGACTGCTACTTCAGCTTCAGGTCTCATGTCTCAGGCTCTCACTTTCTACTACACTGCCTACAGATCGTTTTGGTTTTTTTTTTTTCAACCAGTTCTTAAAAACCTCCAGTGATGGAGATTTCACAGCCATCCTAGGTAATTTGTTCCAGTGCTTAACTACTCTTACACTTAGGAAGTTTTTACTAATGTCTAACCTAAATCTCCCTTGCTGAAATTCAAGCCTCTTACTACTTCTCCTGTCCTCAGTGGATAAGAAGAATAATTTAGCACTTTCTTCTCCACAGCAATCTTTTATATTCTTGCATGTTATCATGTCCCCCCCCAGTCTTCTCTTCTCCAGACTAAACAAGCCCAATTTTCTCAATCTTTCCTCGTAGGTCATGTTTTCTGGACCTTTAATCACTTTTGATTTTGCTCTCCTCTGAACTTTCTCCAATATGTTCACATCTTCCCTGAAGTGTAGTGCCCAGAACTGGATGCAGTTGAGGCCTTAACCGTGCTGAGTAGAATAAAAGAATGACTTCTTGTGTCTTGCTTACAGCACTCCTGCTTATAGATGCCAGAATGATGTTTGCATTTTTGCAACAGTATTAAATTGTTGAGTCCTATTTAGTTTGTGATCTACTACATTCCCCAAATCCTTTTCCTCAGTACTCTTCCTTAAGCAGTCCTTTTTCATTTTTATTTTTGAGCAGTTGATTATTTTTTCCTAAGTGTAGCACTTTATATTTGTCCCTACTGAATTTCATGCTATTTACTTCAGACCATTTTTCTAGTTTACCAGGATCATTTTGAATTCTAATGCTGGCTTCCAAAGTGCTCGCAGCCCCTCCCAGCTTGTTATTATCTGCAAACATTATAAGTGCACTCTCTCTGTCATTACTGAAATCATTTATAAACGTATAGAATAGAACTGGACTCAAGATAAGTCCCTGAGAGACCCCACGTGATATACCCTTCCATATTGACTGTGAACCACTGATTACTACTGTCTCATTATGGTTTTCCAGCCAGTTGTGCACTCACCTTATTATAGGTTCATCTAGGTCAGTGTTCCTTAAATGCTGCCACCACTGCTGTACGCAGCCATCAGCAGATTTTTTCCCAGCCATGGTAGCTTCCAAAGCATGATACAAGTTTGGATGTGTGTGTGTGGGAGCAGCAGCCCTTTCCTGCAGCAACCAGCTGTTGCTCCAGAATAGCTGTTACCAGCTCAGCAGGGTATCCCGCCTTGGTGTTTGTGCTGTCACCACCAGTAGGAATTGCCCCCCCCAGGCAGCACCTTGGCAAAAGTGGGTCTGGTGTGCATGGCACCAGGGGCGGCTCTTATCAGTGGAGGTAGCTGTGGCATTTGGTCACCATGTGCTCCTCTTGACAACTCTCCCGCTCCCGCCCGGCTAGGGTGGGCTCTCACTGAAGGGCTGCAGGAGGCATGGAGAGAGAGGGGTTTGTCAGAGATGCCACTAGTAAGAGCTGATGGCCACACTATGGGGCCACCAAAAATTTGCTGTGAGAGAACCCCTGCCCTAGGCTGTATTTCCCTAGTTATGAGAAGGTCATGTGAGACAGTACCAAAATCAAGATATATCACACCTACTGCTCCCCCATCCACAAGCCTTGTTAACATGTCAAAGAAGGATATTAGGTTGGTTTGACAAGATTTATTCTTGACAAATCCATGTTGACAGTTACTTCTGACCTTGTTTTCTTCAAGAACTTACAAACTGATTATTTATTTGGTCCGTTTTCTTACCAGTTACCAAAATTAAGCTGCCTGGTCTAAAAATCCCTAGACTATCCTTATACATCCTTATCCTTATAGATAGGTTCTATATTTGCCCTTTTCCAGTTCTGTGGGATATCTCCCATCCTTCATGAGTTGTCAATAGCGCAGGGTTCTCTTCATCCAGTTCTTTAAGTGTTCTTGGATGTATTTCATTAGGCCCTGCTGACTTGAAAACAGTTTAAAGATTATGGCTAATGACTCAGAAGTTGCATCAGTCAGATCCTTAATGAGCTTAATCTGCAGCAAGGAAGATTGAGGTTAGATATTAAGAAAACATTTCTAACTATAAGGGTAGTTATGCTCTGGAATGGGCTGCCAAGAGAAGTTCTGGATTCCCCATCATTGAAAGTTTTAAAAACCAGGCTGGACAAATACCTGTGAGGGATGGTCTAGGTTTACTTGTGCTGTCCTAGCACAGGGCACTAGTCTTGGTGACTTGTTGAGCTTCCTTCCAGCCCTACATTTCTATGGTTCTGTGATTTCTCCCATGCTGCTCTTTGGAGGAACTCCCCATACACATCCCCAGGCCTCCCTCCTTCCCATCCCTCCGTACCACTCCCCTGTTCCATGAAGCTTTCAAACACGTGACAGTGGTTAGGCTGCTGGTGTATTGAGACCACTATCTATCAGGTTGACAAATGTTGTCATATTATTTTGTTGTGTTCCCCCCGTCACTATTCAGGGCCTTTGCACCTGTATTGGCACTCAGTGGTCCAGCAAGAGCACCCTCTCTCAGGCTGCCCAGCCATCACCTCTCTTGGGTAGAAACTCACATCTCTCTCCCTCGTGACTGCTGTAGCTCCAAGCTGCCCAGCTCCCTGCCTGGAATGTGAATCCCCCAGCAACACAGATCCCTCATTAGGCCGCTTTGCTGTCCATCCTCAGAAGCTATGAACTGTGTCATAGTCCCCAGTTAAGTTAAACGCTGCCCTTTTCCAGCAAGCAGGTATTCTCAAGATAAAAAGGACCCCAGCTCCTGGTGCAAGCCTGGGAACTGACATTTTACAGGGTTCAGTGCTGTACACTGCGTCCTGCAAGCGCAATCCCATTTGTCCGTCAGTTTATCAAAGACGTTGATATGCACCAGTTCTGTCACTCAGTGAAGTCTCTGCACTTGCTGAATCCACGTGCATGGTTTTAGATAAACAGTAAATTGAATGACTACAGCAAGACTTTAAATGATTCTAAATTGCATTAATATGAATCAAGCAGTTGGTCAGAATCAACTAAAAGGTAACTCGCACCCTAAACGAAGCTTAATATTTCAGTAGCTTTTCAGCCTGTGATGTTAGCTTACCCACAGCTGGCTGTGATGTCTCTTGCAAGCAAGTGCCCTCCCTCCCCCCCCCCCCAGGTGCAGTTGTCAGTGTCTTGAAGTTGCTTAGAAGATGGATTCCAAGGGAAAGCCCTGAGACAAAGATGCCTCTCTCTTTTAACAAGTTCCCTTGACCCCCTGGGGTCAGGTGATCAGCCACGCCCGGCAATGGGCATGATTTCTGGCAAGTGATCCAAAGTGCACAAAGGTGCTTAGGCCAGTCCATTGTTCTTGTATGCATGCCTTTGCAAGGCGTGAAACCTCACTTTGCTTGGGCTTTGCCTGGATCCATTCAAACAATGTGAGACAGACCTTTGGAGATATTACATAGAAGAGTTTCATATCTGTACATATGTGACATTGCAGGAAACATACTACCATAATAATAATGTTCAATGTGTCACGAGCCTTCCAAAAACATCTTACATGACATACCTTGCATCAGACAATACACAGTTACACTATAAGGGTGATCATGAATGATACACAAATCACATTATATGGATATACATTGGGTACAGCATGTCACACCCACCAAGTTTTTTCTGTAGTTGCAAGCTAACAGTTGTTAGCTCAGAACAAGCACATGCATGCCACTGTGGGTCAGCCTTTTATCCAGACTGGACCCCTTCCCCCAAGTATTTCCTAGGAGTTCCACTTAACTTTGTTTCACATTGTTTCAAAGAGTCCTTTGAAGCTTATAGCACTTCCTGGGGTTTGTCTTAGCCATGTCTCTCCCCCGGAGATGTTACAGACTATCCCACAGTAATACGTACACACCTATTTTTAATGCAATGAACTCCTACAATACTGAAACTTAATTCAACAAGGTTGGACTTAATTCAGTAATGATGGTCCAGGATATTGCAGGAAATTCCCATCTCTGTCACACCCCTGTCTGTCTGTATCCATCTTTCTCTTACCTTAGTCTTAGTTTGTCAGATCTTTGGGGCAGAGACAGTTTTTTGTAGAAAGTCCAGCAGAATGGGATTTGGGTCCATGACTAGCACTACAAGGTGCTACGGCAATAGAAACAGTAAATGATGATAATGGGGAGGTTCTGGGCACTGGGAGGGAGGGAGTTAGAGAGTGGGGAGAGTAAGTTTTGGGGCAAAGAGATCCTATGAGCCAGGAGGGCTGAGGGCAGTGCTAAGGGATGGGGATGACATGGAACAGCTCCTGTAGGGAGTTTGAATGCTGGGGATGGCGGGAAGCAATGGAACTCAAGGATCTGGGAGGGTTGGTGCTGGTTAGAGTAGAGGGAGCATGGATGCTGGGTAGAAGTGCTAGCAATGAGAGGGAGCAAAGGGACACATTTCTGGCAGGAGCTCTTGGGAATCAGGACCAAGGAAAAATTGAAACAGTGGGGTGATGGGGTGAAAGTGGCTGGGAGCAGGAAGTTTGGGAGAATGGGTAGCGAGGAGAGCTGTGGGCAGGGGAGGAGAAGAGAGAACACAAGGAGTGGCTGGTTGCTCCTCATGTCCCAGGAGATGGGGAAGGGTGAGAGCAGTTAGAAGAAGAGTTGTGGGAGTCATAGTGATTGGCAAGGCTAGCTGCCTGTCTGTGCCGTGTCTCATCTCTCTGAGTATTCCCTCTCAGGTGTCAGGCCTCTGCCTTTCCTCCTCCTGCAGCGTCTCTGGGCCTCTCTCTGTTGTTAAGAAGCAGTTCCAGGGGGTCTTCTCGGGCTGGAGGCTTCCCCTTCTGGGACATGGACTTATGAGTGACCCATTTGTGCCTAGAGTAGCCACCTGAAAATGCCAAGATGAGGGCATGCTGCAAAAGGAAAGCAAATTCTCCTAAACTGTTGACTAACACTGCAGTTAGATTCATCAACCAGTCACAAATGGTGCTTCTGATCTCCCACACTTGTTATCAAGAAGCTGAAAAATAGAAGCTGCACAGCTTTCTTTATGCATTTCAGTCTAAGGCTCTCAATCAGCAACTGGGTTCAGTAAAGAGATAAGTTATTAAAACTATTGCCTTTACCAAAACTGTTCTCCTGACCCCAAAGTCTCAGCCACATTGCCATATCAATATAAGTTTGGATCTTACCTGAAATACCATGCAACCAGCCAATCCTTTAGTAACTAAAAGGTTTATTATAAAAAGAAGGAAAGAAACAAACAAGGTGAGGGCTGTTGTAGGATTAAAGCAAGCAGATACATACAAATGATTTGAAAGTCGATATATATCGGGTTTTCAGTAGAACTGTGGAATTTATAGGCATATATAGTCCCTCTGGTACCTGTATGGTTCTCAGTCCTTTGTTTCACAGCTTCAGTTGTAGATGAGTTGATTCAGAGGTAGGAAGCAGGAATGAAGATAAGGTGTGGAGGTTTTTCAGGGCCTTATATAGCCCTTCTGCCCTGTGGGTGGATGCTCTTTCTTCTGGCCAAGCTTGTGGAAATTTGCAGAAACACGATGGATTCCAAGGTCACATGAGCAAGTCACCTGTCCATCCATGCTTTCTTCAATCATAGGAGCAGCTGTTCATAGAATATTAGAGTTGGAAGGGACTTCAGGAAGTCATCTAGTCCAACCCCCTGCTCAAAGCAGGACTAACCTCAACTAAAGCATCCCGGAGAGGGTTTTGTCAAGCCACAGCTTAAAAACCTGTAAAGATGGAGATGCCACCACCTTCCTAGGTAACCCATTCCAATGCTTCACCACCCTCCTAATGAAAAACTTTTTCCTAATGTACAACCTAGACCTCCCCCACTGCAACTTGAGACCGTTGCTCCTTGTTCTGTCATCTGCCACCACAGAAAACAGCCTAGCTCCATCCTCCCTTTAACCCCCTTTCAAGTAGTTAAAGGTTGCTATGAAATCCCCCCTCATTCTTCTCTTCTGCAGACTAAACAGGCCTAGTTCTTTCAGCCTCTCCTCATAAGTCTTGTGCTCCAGCCCCCTAATCATTTTTGTTGCCCTCCGCTGGACTTTCTGCAACTTGTCCACATCCTTCTTGTAGTGGGGGGCCCAAAACTGGACATAGTACTCCAAATGCGGCCTCACCAATGCTGAATAGAGTGGAATAATCACGTCCCGCAATCTGCTGGCAATGCTCTTACTAATGCAGCCCAATATGCCATTAGCCTTCTTGGCAACCAGGGCACACTGCTGACTCATACCCAGCTTCTTATCCACTATAATACCCATATCCTTTTCTGCAGAACTGCCCAGCTCGTCGGTCCCCAGTCTGTAGCTGTGCATGGGATTCTTCTGTCCTAAGTGCAGGACTCTGCAATTGTCCTTGTTGAACCTCATCAGATTTCTTTTGGGCCAACCCTTCAATTTGTTTAGGTCCTTCTGTATCCTATCCCTCCCTTGCAGGGTATCTACCACTCCCCTTAGCTTAGTGTCATCTGCAAACTTGCTGAGGGTGCAATCTACCCCGTTCTCCAGATGATTAATGAAGATGTTGAATAAAACCAGCCTGAGGACCGACCCCTGGGGCACTCCACTTGTGACCAGCTAGACGTGGAGCCACTGATCACTACTCGTTGAGCTCTGTGCTCTAGCCAGTTCTCTATCCATCTTATAGTCCATTCATCCAACCCATACTTTTTTAAACTTGCTGATAAGAATCCTGTGGAAGACCATATCAAAAGCTTTGCTAAAGTCAAGGTATATCACGTCCACTGCTTTCCCCACATCCACAGAACCAGTCACCTCTTCATACAAAGCAATCAGATTGGTCAGGCATGACTTGCCCTTGGCGAATCCATGTTGACTGCTCCTGATCACCTTCCTCTCTTTTAAGTGCCTGAAAATGGATTCCTTGAGGACCTGCTCCATGATTTTTCCAGGGATAGAGGTGAGCCTGACCGGCCTATAGTTCCCTGGTCTTTCTTCCCTTCTCTTTCTTCCCTTTCCTCAATCGATCTGTAGAAATCGATCTGACGGCAGTGAATTTGCCACTGTCATTGTGTACATACTTGATTGTTTGGATATGAACTGTTCTTTTGATTTGTTCTCCCCTTTTCCATTTCTGTTTCTGAGGATTTTTTTTCTGTCTAGCAGGTGATGGGATGATGAGTAAGACCATGGAGCAGAATCCTCAGCAGGAAGATGATGAGCAAGTGAAACCACATGGAACGTTATTGCAAAGAGGCAAAGAAATTGTGTCCAGGAGTTGTGAGCAGGGAATAGCCTGTGAGAGTTGGCACAGGCCAGAGAACCAGCAGGGAAACCAGCCAATGCAGAAAGTTGGTAAATCTGTTAATTATTGGTTAATTCACAAAGGCCTCCAGGAAACCATGGCCCAGAAGAGAATTCCCACGAAAGAGAGAAACAATACATGCAATGAGTGTGAGAAAAAGTTTAGGAGGCGCTCACACCTTATTAGACATCATACAATCCACACAGGAGCAAGACCCTATATATGCCTTGATTGTGGGAAAGCCTTCACTGAGCGCTCAAACCTCATTAACCATGAGAGAATCCATACAGGGGAGAAACCCTATGAATGCTGTGAGTGCAAGAAAACCTTCACTGAGTGCTCAACTCTTATTAAACATCAGAGGATCCACACAGGGGAGAAACCCTATGAATGCTGTGAGTGCGGGAAAAC
>ML675623.1:7059-41470 GCA_007922155.1 Mesoclemmys tuberculata | reverse complement strand
AACCTTTTCTCGGTGCTCAAGCCTTATTACACATCAGAGAATCCACATGGGGGGAAACCCTATGAATGCTGTGAGTGCGGGAAACCTTTTGCTCGGAGCTCAAACCTTATTTCTCATCAGAGAAGTTGCAAGGGAAATAAAGATTATACAAGCTTTGTTTAGGGCTGAAAAAGTTTTTTTTCTTTTGCTAAATTCTACATAATGAGCTTTAAGGCAGCATTTGTGTCATCACAGTCTTTCATTTCCCCCAGCTGAGTTGTCTACTTTTCCCTTTTGCAACTCACCCTCCCTTGGGGAGAAGCCTTGTCATCAACTCCTATGTCATGGAAGTGTGTCCCCCACCAACACGGAAGTCAGTGAGCCTGAGGTGTGGTAACCAGGAGTGTCCTTACTAGGTACATGGAGGATAAATCTCGCTGAGCCTTGATTCCACTACAATTTTCCATGCAGTTAAGCAGCTTTAGTTAGCTATCCTAATATAAAAACAACTATTTTTCAAAAGAAAGGAAAACAAAAGGCCATGTATAACAGCCAGGGTAATTTAGCAAATTTCTTCAAGACCTGACAGAACCGTCATCATTTTTCCTAGTCTACATGATTTGGGGCATCACATTTATACTTTTCCTCCCGCTGCAAAGGAATGGCCAGTCACTAGGTTCTCCCACTAGGGACATTTATTCCCATTTGTTCTCACGTTGCACATTGTGCTGAATAGCAGTTGGGTTTTGTAGTATGTTTCTCTTTTTAACTATATTTAAATAAAACAAAGATAAGAAGCAAGATGAGGAATGGGAAACAATTTTTTTTTCAACTTCTGTGACACCAGAAGAAGTGGTGCGTCGGCAGTATTACAATCTTCTGAATTTCACCAGCTGCATGTCTTCTGCTTGAGCCCTGTAGAATGTGTCTTCATCACTTTCTACATCCTGACTATTCAATGCATGATATGATTCAGTGTTCTCAGCCCTCTGCTTTGGAATCACACTGTTTTCTCTGATCCTAAACCAATGGTTTAGAGCCTGAGATTAAGGAGTCATGGACCTGGAAGTGGAATTTGAATGGATGTCAAATGCAGTGTAATCATTTGGAATTCAAATCCCAGTTTCCAGCTGTTGGCAAAGCCTCTTCTAAGGCTTTTCTTACTGAAATGGAATTGTTTTCAAATGGGTAGGTTGTTTTTTTCCATTATGATGATGCTAGAACTTTTGTAAATATGACTCAATAGTAATGAGTGAAGCAGCTTTGAAAGGATCAGAGGAGAATGAAGTGGGAGAATCTCTTGTCCTGATTTTGAATCATCCCATGTAACCTGCTCTGGAATTTCTAGTTATAGGAAACTGGGTGTATTTCTAGTTTCTAAAAACTGGATGTACCTCTCTGTGATGAGGTTTTTCCCTCTATTCTGAAGGCCATTTGGTCATATGACCAAATATTAACTAGATTTGACAGACTTTAGCTCAGATTTATTGGGGACTTTGAGAAAATGGCGATTTACTAAAACAGTCATTTTGTATTTTATTTTTGCTTTTTCCGCACCCCCTCCATGATGACATGGAGAAATTTCGAATGCAGTTCAATTAACAAAAGAATATTCCAAGCTATTGAAGATGCTATCAGCTGTTTTTAAATCTCCAGTCTGAAAACAACAGCACACCCCAAATTGTGCAACTAACTGAAGTAATTGGATACAATCAATGTTGTTCAATTTTTTAGGTCAATATTGTTTTATAATCCGGAGAGAGAGTTCCACAGCAAGTAACTAGGAACTAGACAAAAGGCCCAGGTATTTGCTTCCCAAGGCAGTTGGGACCCAATCTCTTGTGAAGGATCATAACCCTGTGTTCACATCCTACATGCTGTTGCAGTAATTTTTGTACAAGGCATGTTTTGTGAGGTATTTAGAAATTCATAATTTGCTGGTCAATAATATG
The DNA here is from genome assembly GCA_007922155.1 of Mesoclemmys tuberculata. Classification (NCBI taxonomy): domain Eukaryota; kingdom Metazoa; phylum Chordata; order Testudines; family Chelidae; genus Mesoclemmys; species Mesoclemmys tuberculata. The sequence continues at coordinate 39,539 of ML675623.1, read as the reverse complement.
ATAAAATGCACATAACAGTGTTACATGTGAAGTATGAAACACCAGATGAAATCATGACTAATAGCATGTTATCCATATAAATGTGAGGAGTGAGTGGCCAAAACCATTTCCTCAGATAAAAAAGGTAAATGATGCCTCAGTCAGGTGTAAACATGGCTGATGGACTGTTACCTGCTAAGTGGCCATTCTTTGGCCGGAAAGGGGGCAGGAGCAAAAATATCTACATTTTAGCCAAGAAAGAGCATGGAGTTTCCCTCCACACAGACTGTCTGTAGCCTTGCTCCCAGCTGGGAATGCTTCTCTAAGGGGGGACAGAACTATAAAAAGAAGGGGCAGACATCCACCAAACACCCCTCTCTACCTGCCCTTTGCATTCTCTGTGCTAGAGAGGACAAAATGACACAGCCATTTTGGGAAGGAGTCCTCACCTAAAAAGTGTGGTCAGTAATACTAGTGAAGTATGTACTGAGAAAAATGTGCTTTGAAATTAAGATAATTTCTTAAGCCTGTGTTAGTAAGCGTTTTATCTTTATTTTTCTTGTAACACTTATGTCTTTTATGCCTCATTATTTGTACATCTATAAAATCTGTCATTAGTAAACTTGTTTTCTGGTTTATACAAGTCAGTGTGTTTAAAGTAAAGTTTCAAAATAACTATTTGAAATAATAAACTGGCACATTATTCTCTTAATAGTTTAGTGGCGTTCAAATATTTTGTACTCTCCAGGAGAGAGCTGGGCAGTACAAGACATAGATTTCTGGAGGATGTCTGGGATGGTGTGTGTGTTGCAGATCACCCTGCAGTATAGTAAAGGCTGGGGAGAGGCAGAGTGTAACCCAAGCGTGGCTGGCAGGCCGCAATTACACACAGACCCGCAGGGTGTGTCTTGCATGCTGAAATGCTATTTGTGAGTGGCCCAGCTGGGAATTACTTCAGCAAGGCGTTGGAAATCACCCAAGGTTTCAGGACAGGGATGACACACTCATTAGTCTGGGTTGTTCCATGGCATGCCACAGTTCTGCAGGAGATTACTCCTGGTGTTATCTCCTAGCTAATGCCATCATTTGGGAACTACTGTTCCTAACTATGCGTATGTGGGGGAAATAGAAACGTGGTTTTGTTGAACTCACCCCGTAGTAGAAACTGCAGGTGTGTGTAAAATATAATCAGTATAGATGGTGATACTAGGGGCAGGAAAAGAAATACCTGGTTTTGCTAAGAAACCATCAGCTCAGGTAGCTAACAGAGATTGTGATCCAGGCTTATGTTTAGTTCCTAAAACACCAGTGCCACCAGTTTAAAGGCATAAACTGGCTGTGTTTGAAGAAGCTATTCCTCACTAGCAGTGCTGAGATTCTGGGTGGTTTGCTAAAGGGTTCTACTCCAGAGAAATGTGGATTTAGCAAAGGGAAGAATTTAGCAAGAACTCGGGTAGAAATAGCAGGCACCCAGTTCTTGGTTTTCACCCCAGAGAAGGAAGCTATGGAGAACTCTGGCCCACAGCAAAATGTTCCCTACTTCAGTGGCACTGATTACAGCCCCAGAGGATGCCAGGGTAACACTGGAAGCAAATGTCCTTTACTCTTTGGTTCCAAAGTGTCATGAGGAAATGAGAGAAACAGTTGGTGCCTTCAGAGGACATTCCTTCCCATGGATTCCAGTCTGACTGCTTGGCTGGACAAAGACTTTCTTGGTGTGTGAGTGACGGTAACCACGCTTCCCCCTTTCTTACACAGGGGATGCCACTGAGCCCCCTTTGTGAAGTGCTTTGGGGTCTAGAGCTGAGAAGCTCCTGTAGAAATCCTGCATATTGTCATGGTAACCTGCAGGGTTGGCTTAGTGACTGTGGCCTCTTCTTTCCTTCCTTCCCACTGAGGAGGGAAATCTGCCGGACAGTGTCACGATGCCCTCGTCCCTTCTCTTGGTAGTGGCTCTGGCTAGCTCTTACATGCAGGAACTGCTCCATCCCCTCTCCCTCCACCAACCCAGGTAACTCCTTCCACTCCCAGACAATCTTCCGTCTCTTGACTTCTGTCTGTTCCTGCCATGACAAGGACAGGGAGGCTTGGAAATGGGGAGAAACCATAAATGTGCCTCCCAACATATGGTGACCTCTTTACCAGAGCACAGTATCTCTTTCAGTGCATGATGGGAAGTTCATTTAGGCCAGGAAAGAGAAGGAATCAGAGCAGGGGGAAGCTGTACATCACTAACTGGAGGAGCTTCTCATCAGATTGGTCTGACCCACAATCTTCATCTCCAGCCCATGTTTCCTCCCATGTGTCCACATGTCCCCTAGGTGCAAAAGGGAATGGGTCACTGAATTATCTAACCAGTCTTTCAGGAGAGTCTCTGTGGGCCAATACGCAGACTGACACATGCCTGCACAGCAGCATTTTGCATCTAAGGCCATCATGTTACCTGCACGTGCCTGACTCAGCATTCTCCTTGGCCTCCGGGGGAATGGTTTCCACACAGAGGCTGGCAGGACGGGCCCTGCATTTATCATGTTACTCAAGGCGTTGTGATCCCAGGCAAACCAGAGAGGCAGGGGCCCCAAATACCTACTAGCAGCTCCTTGGCCTTGACGGCTTCTCTCCCTTTTTGCAGCAGGGTCAGATGCTCTCATGGTGCCTCCTGGAATAAGACAGGAGAGGGGTTACAAACCTCTACAAATGTCCTCTTAGCTGCCAGATTTCAGGGCCTGCCCTGCCATGCAGGTACCTGACTAGGGGCCTTAAGACTTTGATTTTTTTTCCAGGTGTAGTTCACTTCCAAAAGAGTATGGAAGACCTGAAAGAGAAAAGTGAAAGGTTTGCCAAGAAAACACAGGACCCATCAGGGGGCAAACCAGGCTGGGGTGGTGGAGAGGACCTGGCAAATGCTGCTACAAAAACAGCAATAGCTGGACTTGCGCTCTGGGTCTTACTGCTCCGCTCCGCTCCTACAAAAGGGGAGCTGAGGGCAGAGAAGTCAGCCTAGAAGGTTAAACACCCTTTTCCCTGAAGGCAGGGGAGAGATTACTGCAGGTCAGTTAGAGGCACCTGAGCCCAATCAAAGGCTATTCCAGGCCTACTAAGCCCACCCTCCCTCTCTGCTAGGAGGTGAGTGGGGGAGAAACACAAGCTGCCAGGAGGCTTGTGTCAGTAGGTGGAGAGGTGTAATTTCCCCATTACAGGAAATAGCATTTCTTCCCAGAAGGGGAGCAGCAAGAGACAAACCAAGGCACCAGCTTAGCGGAAAGGCCTGATACCGCTCTGATCCCCAGGGTGACACCACCACATCAACAGCCCCACTGAAAGAGCTAGGGAAAGCTATTTCCCCAGGGTCTGGGTGTCATAGACTTACTGACCCTACCCCCACCTGTGGGATGGAGGGGCATTCCACAGGCCCAAACCAAGGCCCACCCCACTCTCTACAGAGAGGCACTATGGGGAGAAGCAAAGGACTCATCCAGGCTGGGGCAGATTTACCCCAGACCCATCCCGCCAGAGAAGATAGCCCTTACCTGGTAAGATTGAGGGTGCTTTGACATAACTATATATATAGGGTAGCAGGGTCTGAATGAGCTCTGTCCTGACATTTCATGATGAGCTGGGGGAGCAGACTTCAGGAACAGACTGTATTTGCATGAACACACCCACTCTGATTTGGTATTCAGCAATTGGAGCTGTTTTGCCAAAGTGACCAATGGGGGCTGTTGGTGGCTTACAACTCAGGTTATCAGGGGTAATGAAATGTTATCCATACTGTGTGAGTAAAGGGCAACAGAACTGTACTTACACTACTGTGATTGACCCCAAACTGAACCTGACTCACTCAACAGGTGGTATCTCAGTCAAAGGCCAGTTAAAAAAGAGAGAGAATGGGGAGCAGGTGTTTTCGTGTGGGGGTTCTAATTCTAAGCACTGTTTTTTGGTGTTTCAAAATAGTGCTGATTAGACCATTGAAAGATTTTGTTAATTTTCCAGAGCTCTGATTGCTGAAAGCCTGGACTTGGTGTTGAACTTTTTAAATCCAGGGTTATGGTATAGTGCTGCATTAAAGAGAGTGCACTGCTTCACATTAGCACTGAGGTTTCCTACTATGCACTGAAATCACTGAGATTAGATCACTGGGTTAAGTGGTGGAACCTCAGAATGGGACACAGCAGACATCAGTAGAAAGGCAGTTGGCAGTAGACTCACAGTAGTGGCAGAATGAAAAGGGGAATATTTCATCTACATTATGGTAATCATTTTGGTCGAATCGTCGATTTTCAATAGAAAATGAAAATAGTTGGGTAACATTTAACTAGCACAAAAAGAGTAAAGAATTATGAAGATTTTGACAGTTTTGACAATTACCATCATAAGGTTTTTGGATGTAAAAGTTGATTATATATAGTTCCCATTTTCAGGAAAGGGAAGAAAGAGGATCCAGGGAACAACAAGCCAGTCAGCCTCACCTCAATCCATGGAAAAATCATGGAGCAGGTCCTTAAGGATTCCATTTTAAGGCATTTAAAAGAGAGGAAGATGATCAGGAGCAGTCAACATGGATTAATCGAGGGCAAGTCATGACTGACCAACCTGATTCTTTTTATGAAGAGGTGACTGGTTCTGTGGATGTGGGGAAAGCGGTGGACATGATATACCTTGACTTTAGCAAAGCTTTTGATACGGTCTCCCACAGTATTCTTATCAGCAAGTTAAAGAACTATAGATAGAGAACTGGCTAGAGCATAGGGCTCAATGAGTAGTGATCAATGGCTCCATGTCTAGCTGGCTGCCAGTCACAAGCGGAGTGCCCGGGAGGTTGGTCCTGGGGCCAGTTTTGTTCAACATCTTCATTGATGATCTGGAGGATGGGGTAGATTGCACCCTCAGCAAGTTTGCAGATGACACTAAACTAGGGGGAGTGGTAGATACCCTGGAAGGGAGGGATAGGATACAGAAGAACCTAAACAAATTGGAGGATTGGGCCAAAAGAAATCTGATGAGGTTCAACAAGGACATGTGCAGAGTCCTGCACTTAGTATAGAAGAAGCCATGCACAGCTATAGACTGGGGATCGACAAGCTAGGCAGCAGTTCTGCAGAAAAGGATCTGGGGGTCCCAGTGGATAAGAAGCTGGATATGAGTCAGCAGTGTGCCCTGGTTGCCAAGATGGCTAATGGCATATTGGGCTGCATTAGAAAGAGCATTGCTAGCAGATCATGGGAAGTGATTATTCCCCTCTATTCAGCATTGGTGAGGCCACATTTGGACTATTGTGTCCAGTTTTGGGCCCCCCACTACAAGAAGGATGTGGACAAGTTGGAGAGAGTCCAGCGGAGGGCAACAAAAGTGATAAGGGGGTTGGAGCACAAGATTTATGAGGAAAGGCTGAAAAAACTAGGCCTGTTTAGTCTGCACCGTGGCACACTGCTGACTCATATTCAGCTTCTTATCTACTGGAATCCCCAGATCCTTTTCTGCAGAACTGCTGCCTAGCTTCTCAATCCTCAGTCTGTAGCAGTCAGGAATTATGAACGATTTTCATTATTCACCATTATCTGTCATTGCGTTTTGGAGTGAAAAAATTGATAATTCAGCCTATTTTCAGTCAGAAATTGTGCAGAAAATGCAAAAATGGCAACTGTTTTCCTCATGTTCTGGAATAAAAAAATGGCTTGTTTGGCCTAATAACGGTCAGGAATTATGAACGATTTTCATCATTGGCCATTATCCGTCATTGCGTTTTGCAGTGAAAAATCGATCATTTGGCCTATTTTCAGTCAGAAATTATGCAGAATATGGAAAAATGGTGAATTTTTATCATCATGTTCTGGAGTGAAAAAATTGCTTATGCTGCTGAATAACAGTCAGGAATTATGAACGATTTGAAAATAATAGCCATTCTCTGTTATTGCATTTTGAAACAAAAAAATTGTTTATTTGGCCAAATTTTAGTCAGAAAATATGCAGAAAATGGAAAAATGGGGCATTTTTGTCATCAGGTTCTGGAATGAAAATATTGCTTATTTGGCCCAATAACAGTCAGGAATTATGAACGATTTGCAAAAATGGCCATTTTATTTCAGTGTGTTTTGAAAGAAAAAAATAGCTATTTTTGCATAATTTCAGTCAGAAATTATGCAGAATATGCAAAAATGGCAAAATTCTGTCATTATGTTCTTGACTGAAAAAATTGTTTGTTTCGCCTAATAACAGTCAGGATTTATGAACGATTTTGAAAAATGGCCATTTCATGCCATTTCGTTTCATGAGAATAAAACTGCTAATTTGGCCTAAATTCAGTCAGAAAAAATGCAGAATGTGCAAAAATGGCAAAATTCTGTCATCAGGTTTTTGAATGAAAAAATTGCTTATTTGGCCTAATAAGAGTGAGGAATTATGAATAATTTGAAAAATAGCCCTTTCCTGTCATTGCGTTTTGAAACAAAAATTTGCTATTTTTCCATAATTTCAGTCACAAATTATGCAGAATATGCAAAAATGTCAAATTTTTCTCATCAGGTCCTTGAATGAAAAAATTGCTTATTTGGCCTAATAACACTGAGGAATTATGAATGATTTTCATAATTGGCCATTATCTGTCCTTGCGTTTTGGAGCGAAAAAATTTATAATTTGGCCTATTTTCAGTCAGAAAATACGCAGAATATGCAAAAATGGTAAATTTTCATCATCATGTTCTGGAATTAAAAAATGGCATATTTGGCCTAATAACAGTCAGGAATTATGAACGATAACCCCCTGTGGGATTTGTAACCCTGAGGTCCTGGGACATTCAAGGCATGGGAACCAGGGAAGGAAGCTGACCAGAAACACACGTGTAACTGACTGCTTTATTTTCACCGTCCTAGCTGGGGGAGGGAAAGAAAAGAAAAACGGCCTCGACGATTACACAGTCTTAGGTTTAATTAATCAAAATGTTAGTAACAGTCATCTGTAGGGCTGTAGCCTTTCATGAGGCTAGTCCAGAATTACACTGGTTGAACAGAGATCAAGCATTGACTCAACATTTTTAACTCAACTAACTAACCAACCAACCTTTGAAGTGCTAATCTGTCACCTTTAGAACATTTCCTGGTTTTAGCTTCCAGCCCCATGTCCCAGCCCTGCTGACACGCCTGCACATACTTTACTTTACAGGCAAGTCTTTACTTTACTCACTGAACTCTGTCGGGCAGTTTAACATAAATATAGTCAAGCACATGCCCCAGGCTTTGCAGGGTCTGGGCCATAAGGCAAAACTCCCTGAGATTTGCCTAACCACCGTGTGGAGCAGGGCTGCGTGGAGTTCTAGGGAGACCCATAAAACCAGCTGAGTTTGCTCTGAATTCAGATCTCACAGAGAACTACCAGGATGATGCAAAATTCCCCATGTATTTGGGTAAAAGCTTTCAGGATTTCTCTGGGGCACCTGCATTCCAACAAAGATGTGCTTTCTGCTGATGGGTGCTGAGTTTTTTTTCTCAAAAGGTGAATTTTGATATATGATTTCATTGCAATTTCCACCAGTAGTAAAAAATGAGCCTAATTTCACTCAAAACTTCCAGTGTGTGTTTTTTTTTAAAGCATATTTTGACCCTTTCAGGTGAAATAGTCCTAAATTTTCCAAGAAAAATTGGACCGTTTTCAATGTGGCAATCAAATGGGGAGCATTTGCCATTTGGTGGTGATGTTTTTGCAGGGCTAGTTCCACTGTGCACCCTCCCACGACAAGCTCAGAGAAGAGAGAAATAGTAGAAGGAGGGTTCTGTGCACCATAGGACTTATCCCGAAATTGGAAGTCAGGAAAGCGATCTGAGGCAGACACGCTGGTGGAGGCAGTGGTATGGGCGTAGGACGGGTTGATGTTGGCTAACAGGGTGCTCATCACCCCTGGCACCCCGGGACATATGTATATGGAGGACAGGTAGGCAAAGTGACTGAAAGAGAAGAGATGAAAGAGTGAAAGGTGAGCAGAGCCTGCGTGTCTGGGGGCAGGCTGGAGCAAGGATGCCAGAGTTATAGGCCCCCATCACAAGAGGTCTGGTGTGTGTGTGTGCAAGGGTGCAATGTGTTTGTGTATGTAGAGTGTGTGCATGCAAGGTGTGTGTGGGTGCAGGTGTGTGTGCGCACAAGGTGTATGTGTTGTGTGTTTGCGCGTGCAGGGTATTTGTGTGTGTGCGTGTAGGGTGTGTGTGTTGTGTGTGTGCGTGCGTGCAGGGTTTGTGTGTGTGTGTGCAGGGTGTGTGTGTGTGTATGCAGGTTGTATGTGTGTTTGTGTGCGTGCGCATGCAGGATGTGTGTGTGTGTTGTCTGAGTGCATGCGTGTGTACAGGGTGGGTGGGTGTGAATACAGGGTGTGTGCGTGCGTGCGTGCGTGCAAGGTGTGTGTGCATGTGCGCGTTCAGGGGGTGTGGGTTGTGTGTGTGAGCGTGAACAGCTGTCAACCTTGTGCTGGAAACGGGCTGAGCTCGGGAGGTGAGGAAATAGCCTCTGGTCGCCTTTCTCCTGCTGAGCTGTGTCTTGGAAGAAAGAATGCTTTGTCAAGCTGCTGGACCAGCTGCACAACTGGCTCCAGATTGACCTGTCCATGTACCGGGTAAGGGGGACAAAGCCCACACAGGGTGGGGAGTGTGGGGGCAAATACCAGCAGGTATCTGCTCAGCCATTGAAAGAGGCTTCAGAGCCCACCATGGGCTTGGGATGGACCGTGGGAGAGTCACGTCCCCATTCAGTGCCTCAGTTTCCCCAGCTATGAGAATAGTGCTGCTCAACATTGAGAGCTGTAGATGTAAATGGGAGTTGGTTTGCTAGTGTCAGTGGGAGCAGGATTGGCCTTGAACAACAGGTGGCCATGAGCTCTGAAACTCCAGCCCAGGTACCTCCTATCACGGATGCCCTCCTTCCTCTTGTGTCCCTCACTGGGCCCTCTAATCTTCTTTCTTTGGGGACAAAACAACTTCCCTGCCAGCAGCCCAGAGAGGCTGCAGGATCTCAAGTCGACGGTGGATCTGTTAACCAGCATTACCTTCTTCCGAATGAAGGTAACGTCCACTGCCGGCTGGCTGGTCTCCTGTCCGAGGGGCAGCTCCCCACAGCTCCCAAAGAAGCAGCAACTCAGCCTGGGGCCCCTCTGCTTCCAGAATGCAGCTGAGGAGCTGTGCTGGAGCCTGATATGCATGCTAATTAGCTTAATTAATTGCCCGTCAGGCGTACAAAAATCCAACACAAACCACTGTGGAGTTTTCTGGTAATAACGGAGTGCTCCACCATGGGCTGGCCATTTGACCTTGAGTGAGACATGGCCCCTCGCCCTTCCTCAGTTTCCCTAGGAGGGCGATTATACTGAGCTGCATCTGAATGGGGGATGAGAGTTAGAGTATGCTGATGCAGTGCTTTGGAAATGTAAGGCCTCTCAGATGCGTTATTCCTGAGAGAAAGATCACTGAGTGCGAATAACGGGTGTTTAAATAGGAGCCCTATGTGCATTTGTACTTTGAGCACATGTTCACAAGGCCCAGCTCCTGAATTTCAGTCAGCAGTGCAGAGGGCACTGTCTGGCCTTTGATTTCAGAGGCAATAACCTCAAGTGGTTAGAACAGGAGCCTGGGAGCCAGGACTCCCAGGTTCCATCCTCAGCCGTGCCACTGGCTCAGTGCAGGGCCCAGTCTTTAATACTAGTGAGTGCACGGGGCTTGCTAGGCCTCAGACAGACTCCTGGCAAAGGGCTGGGCAGTATGAGGCATTTTAATTCCTTTAATATTGTTTTGTAAGTATGAAACCTTTTCATCAGCACTTTTTACCATCCCCCTCCCCCACCCCCCAGTTCTGCTGCAGTTTGAGAGGCTTGTTTTGGCTGTGCGTGGTGGTGCACCACGGTGTCTGGAAACAGGCAGTCAGTTCCATGTGGAACCAAAAGAGGACGATCCCTGGGAGGGTTTTTTTGTGGGGCCTACTAAATGGTGGTGGTAGACATTCAGCAGCTGAGGAGATGGTGAAGATCCAGGGCCTCTCCTTCACACTTGTAGCACTGTAAAGGGGACGAGTTGACGTCTGTTTGGGGTTCTCTTTTGCTGGGTAGGAAGGTGTGCGAGTTGCACAGTGAGACGGGTAGCAGGGGGCAGGAAAACGTTTGTCACTAGGAGGGTGGTGAAGCACTGGAATGGGTTACCTAGGGAGGTGGTGGCATCTCCATCTTTAGTGGTTTTTAAGTTGTGGCTTGACAAAACCCTCGCTGGGATGGTATAGCTGAGGATAGTCCTGCTTTGAGCAGGGGGTTGGACTAGATACCTCCTGAGGTCCCTTCCAACTCTAAAATTCTATGATTCTATGACCCTGCATGGAGGCCAGTGTGGCACCAGGACCGATGCCTGCTCGCACGGATGTTCTGCAGAGAGAAGAATGCCTCTTTTCCTAGCACGGGCAGCCTTCAACTTGTGTCCTGGCCTCTGCACAGGCCACTCGGGCAGGACTGTGCCCCAGGGGAAGGTCTGAACTGGCCATGTTTGGCTTCTTTCTCAGTGCTTCCCCCCACTCTCTCAACACCAGTGGATTCCTGGGGTCCCATCCCGCCCAGGGACTTTTGTCCTGTCTGGATTCCCACCTTCCTACCCCACCTGGGTGCCCGCTTTCTGCTCCCCCAGCTCAGCTGTGGTGTCTTGCATGATCATAGAATCATAAAATCACAGAATATTAGAGTTGGAAGGGACCTCAGGCGATCATGTAATCCAACCCCCTGCTCAAAGCAGGACTATCCTCAGCTAAATCATCCTGGCGAGGGTTTTGTCAAGCCTCAGCTTAAAAACCTCTAAAGATGGAGATGCCACCACCTCCCTCGGTAACCCATTCCAGTGCTTCACCACCCTCCTAGTGAAAAACGTTTTCCTAATGTCCAACCTAGACCTCCCCCACTGCAACTTGAGACCATTGCTCCTTGTTCTGTCAGCTGATCCTGTTGATCCTGGCCATGCTGTTAAATCTCTCACAAAGGACATGCCTAAAGGAGCCTGGCAGCTCCCCCCTTTGCTGGGAATGGGCACACCCCCTCCTCCTTTAACAGCTCTGTCCCGTGCCCCCTTCTAGTCACTGCCCCCCAACTCCCGCCAATGGATGTAAGAGCAGCATAGCCCGGCCCGCTGCCCTGCTGTCTCCAATGCCACATTTACCTCCAGGGGCTTGCGGGAGAGAGGCCTTTGGAGCCGGTCTCACTGCAGGACCGTTCCCTGGTGCTAGTGCTGGCTTGGCAAGGGAGCAGCGGGCAGTTGGGGTGTGCCCCCCATCCACTCCCCTAACACAGACCCGCCAGCCTCCCCAGGGAGAGAGCAGGGGCCAGTACAGAGTGGAACAGCTGGGCCCTCCAACTTAGGGGCAAGTCCCATTGAAATCCCTGGGCGCGAGGTGCCCGAACACCGCGACGCGCTGAGCCCAAGTGAAGGGCTGAGTATTGTCACTGCCGGAAAGGGCCCTTTGGGGAGCCAACAGCTGGACTCCGAGGGCAGGGCCCGGCCCATTAACATGGCGATCCACATCCAGCCCGCCACGGCTTTGGGATGAGAATGCGCAGCCGCCTGGCCGTGCTGCCGTGTGGCAAGCGTGCTGCCAAGCGCATCCAGTGGGCGCTGGGCTTCCCCTCCAGCCGCTCAAACACGCTGTGATTTCTCAGCTGCTGGCTCCTCCCGTCAGCTCTGATCGCTGGTGGGGTGTCTGAGCCCCACAACATGCATGTGCACACACGTCCCTCCATCACGGTCAGGGACTGGGACTGTCCCATGCTGGGAAGGTGGCGCGAGGGCGGCCGTATGTTTCCCCATGGAATCCCCTCCCCTTTTGCATCCCCGGCTGCCAAAGACCCCAGGGCTGCACAGGAAGGACTGTTATCGTCCCCTGCAGTGACCGATCACACACACGTGCACCCCCCCCCACCTCTCTGGCCCATTGATCAACGTCTGCAGGGAACGCTCGTGAGAAAACACGGCCAGGGGGCAGAGAAGGTAACTAGCCCTCTCGCTTCTGGGACTGCCTGTGCTAGCCTGTGCCAGCCCTGCGCCGGTCAGCTGAGCGGACCCAGACCCAGCCGCCTATTACCTGGGTGTCGCGTTTCACACGCTGTGCGGCTGGATGAGCATTGCCTCTGTGTGTGTGTGTTGTCATACAGAGGTGTAGTTGTGTGTTGTGTTGTCTGGTATGTGTTCATGAGCAGTTACCCGTGGAGGTGTTTTGGGGGTTGGGGTGTGTCTGTGTATGTTGTATGGTCTGGATGTGTGCTGCGGTGACCCATGCATGTGGCATCCAGGTGTGGGGAAGTGTTCTCTTGCCCCTCCCCCCCATTCCCGCATTGGGTGCTGGAGCAGAGCAGGTGGGTTCAGGGAGCCAGGTCTCCCCAGAGCTCTACGGCTGCTGCTGCAGGTCGGATGAGCTGAGGTGGTGCGCCCCAACTGTGGCACAGCAGGCCTACAGGAAGGGTTTGCCGGGAATGCACATCAAGGTGCTCACACAGCTGGACCACAGCCCAGCCCTACGCTTCCTGTGGCTTTAATGGTCTGGCTCCTATGGTTAGAGGGATGAGATCTGCAATGGGGGCTGGCTAATGTTTCTGGATCAAAAGAAGAGAAAATAGCAATACTGAAATGAGCGCCAAAACCACTGCCCATGGGCCCAGCGCTTTGTTGGCTCTGTGCATTGCCCAAAAACGTTCACCTGTGCTGTGCGGGGAAGTCTTGCAGGCTAGCTAGGGTAGGGAGGACAGGAGCCAGGACTCCTGGGCTCTTTTCGGCTCTGCCACGGCTTTGCCTTGAGCAAGCCACTGCCTTGCTGTGTGCCTCAGTTTCCCCTGTAGTAAAACAAGGCTACCAATAGTGAGAAGTTGGTGGATTAGTGCATTGTAAAGGGCCTGGAGACCCTGGCAGGGTATCATCATTCTTGAGCTTCCTGCTACTCACTCCAGGAAAACAAATGGAGTCCCAGAACACCTGTGCTGGGGCGTGGCTGTCAGGGTAAATGGCTCGCAGGGAGAGCGCCCCCGTCACACTCACAGGGTGGGGGTGGCTTGAGAACAGATGGACTTAGCACAGGGCAGCAGGCGGTGGAGCCGTTTGGGTTGTGGAAAAAAGCTCAGTGAGCAACCGGGCCCAAGCCTCTGCTGGTGTAAACTGGCACCAACAAAGTGATACCGGTTTACCCCAGCAAAGAATTGGGCCCAACTCCTGCCGTGTCTCGCTGGCCAGAGGAGAGAGGACTGGCTCCACTCCAGCCCGGGCTGGTGGGCTTGGCCCTGGTGAGGTGCCGGGGGGGCCATCTGCGATAGGATAGGGAGAGTGGTGCCCCTGGACGTGGCGGGCGGCTGCTGCTGACCATGAGAACTCTCTCCAGTGCTCTTCTCTCTCCAGACCAGGGTGAAGTTGCCCAGTCACACAGATGTAAGACTATGTTTTATTCTATGCCTGCTTGGTTATGCTCTCTCCTTTGTGCCTTTTGCCATTGTTGTCCCACCCCTCCGACCATCCTGAGTGCCCCAGGATGGGGCCCGTGAGCTCTTCTCCAATGTGACTTGTTGCGATCTGAAAGCTTTGCCCCCGACTGGCTCAGCTTGCTGATGTGCCTGTACGCTGGGCGCGGGATGAGTTCTGAGACCACTGAGGGGAGGGTTACTGGGGCCCAGCTCTTGGCAGGGGTATGGACCCATTGCTGACTGAGGCCATGATTGTATAGCGAGCTAGGCCCTGGACACCATCAAGATAAATTTGTGCCATCTCCCCTGCACCCGTCCTGCTGTCTGGCTGCCCGTCTGTCCCTCCAGCTGTGCTGGCATGCAGGGCACAGCTAAAGGTTGGGATAAATGCAATCTGTCTAGGAGGAGGGGCATCCCGAGACCGCTTTTTGGGGAGTGGAGATGTCCTGCACCGTCCAGCCAGGGAACTGCAGCAGGATTTCCCATCGGCACCATGGCTAGAATGAGGAGCAGAGACCTCGCTGCCGGATCGCCCTTTGCGAGGGTGCCCTTCTTCGCTCCTGATGAGCTGCACGGGCTGCGACTGTGCCTGTAGCAGATGGGCTGCCGTGCTGGCTCCACTAGTAGCTGTCCAGCCATGTCCGCCCGTGGCTTTCCCCTCAGCCGGTCTCCATCTCCCCCCAGCAATATTTCCATGCAGGGGCCTTCCTGGAGAAAAGCCCTGAGCTGCAGGCCCTGCGCTTCGCCCTGTCTCTGTACACGCAGGCCACCGGCCTGATCATCAAAGCCTTTGTGCAGACTCAGTCATCTCAGGGTAAGAGGCAGCATTGCCCCAGAGTACCACTCCCACCACGGGCTACCACGCCCGCTGTGCCCACCTGTCGGACTGGCCTCCTGGGTACGCCCACCTCCCACTGTCCTGGGTACAGCCGTGACGGGAGCACCTGCGCAGCCCATCGAACTGCCTGTCACCTGGCATACTGGCCATGTCGGGGGGGGCTTAATAGTCAGAGGCACCAAGCACCCACAGCTCCAGTTGGGATTCCAGGCACCAGCACCCCTGCAGGTCAGGTCCCGGGCGCCCCAAATCACTGGCCGCTCGCGGAAATATTTAAATAATAAAATTCCCAGTGTGCCCCGGAACCTGGGTGTGCAGTGTCCAGCCCTGAAGGGAGAACCCTGCTATGTCACTGGGAGCTGCACGCCATGCCCCGGTCACAGCTGCCAGCGACCCTGCCCCCCGCGCAGAGGGCTTAGAGGGCAATATTGGGTGGCCTCTCCCCTCCCTCCCATCCTCAGCTGCCAGCCCTGCTCCCACCATCGGGGCCCCCCTCGAGCCCTCCACTCACCACACAGGAGAAGGGGAGCCCATCATCGCTGCCACAGCCCCTGAGGCACCGGCCGAGGCCAAACAACCAAGCCCCGAGCCACCGGGTGCCCCGCCACTTCTTGTGGGCCAGCCCCTTCCTAACTCTCCCTACTATGCTTGCCCGGCCACCCCCTCACGAGGGCATGGAGCCACAGTCACCGCAACCCCACAGGCCACCCCCATGGAGACCACCCGCTCCGTGCCCGCCTCCTTAGCTCCCGGCCCCAACCAAAAGGCTATGGACCCCGCCTGCCCGGCCATTACGGCTATAGAACCCATCCCAAATTCTAACCCTGATCCCTCTCCCGCTCCTTGCCCTGACCCTTCCCCTACCCCTACCCAAATTCCTACTCCCTACCTTTCATCGACCCCCCATTCCCCTCCCTGTACCTTCCTCTTTTCCCCCAGCTGCCTGTTCATCTGCCACCCCTGGTCTTGTCTCCTTCCCTATGAAGAGCTCCCAGGAGGTGGCCTTTGTGTTTAGCACTCCCAGCCCACTCGGGGCTGCTGTCTTCCCTTTGCCGCCGCCACCACCACCCCTAGCCCCCATGCGAATGGGCCATAGGGCAGCTGTGGAGGCTGAGCGGGAGGACGACCCCCTCGAGGCGCTGCGCGAAGAGCTCCTCCTTTTTCTCCGGGACACATGTGGTGCTCGGAACCGAGTACAGCTCGTTCTGCAGCGCTGGGGGGACTTCCACCGCGTCCTCCAGGCCGTGAGGGCCACCATGAAGGAGGGGAAGGGGACCGGGTGGCAGGACGCCGCGGCCTACCAGCGGGCCCGCAGCTTCCGTGATGGCCTCATGGCCTACGGCACCGGCCATGGACTGCTGCGGAGCCCATCAAAGGTCGCCGGCGCCCTTGCCCGTGAGGATCCCCCTCAGCCCTCCTCGTAATGCCTGTTACCATCATCACCTTAAATACAAGGGGCTGCAGGACGGGTCTCCGCAGGAACCAGGTGCTCTCCTTCCTTCGGGAGGGGGGGTACTCTGTAGCGTTCCTGCAGGAGACCCACACGGACCCAGCCGCCGAGGCCAGCTGGCAGCTGGAGTGGGGAGACGGGGTGCACCTTAGTCATCTCTCCGCCCATGCGGGCGGCGTGGCCACCCTGTTCTCCCCTGGCCTGCAGCCCGAGGTGCTGGGGATCACCGAGGTCGTGCCAGGCCACCTGCTGCACCTCCGGATCCGCGTAGAGGGGCTGGCACTGAGCCTCGTCAACATCTATGCCCCGACCACGGGCCCGGCGCGGGTGCGTTTCTTCCAGCAGGCGGCCGCCTGCCTTGGCACTTTAGATCCTCACGAATGCCTGGTCCTGGGCGCAGATTTCAACACCACCCTCGAGAAGCAAGACCACACGGGGACATCCTCCGGGGAATTATTGACCATCACTCCCTGGTGGACGTCTGGCACGACCACCACCCGGATGACGTCATCACCTTCATCTATGTCCAGGTGGGGGAAGATCGGTCGTGCCACTCCCGGTTGGACCACATCTATATCTCTCATCACCATCTTGCGCGGGCCCACTCCTCCAGCATCCGGCCGGCCCCATTCTCGGATCACCACATGGTGACTGTGACGGCCTTTCTCACTGCGGAGAGGCTGGGTCTGTCCTACTGACATTTCAATAACAGCCTGCTGGAGGACGTGGGCTTCATGGCATCCTTCCGGGAGTTCTGGCAGGCCTGGCGGGGGCAGAGGGGTGCCTTTCCCTCGGCGCGGCGCTGGTTGGATGTGGGGAAGGTGCATGCCCGGCTCTTCTGCCGTGACTACACTCGAGGGGCCAGCCGGCAGCGGGATGTGGGGATAGAGCAGCTGGAGCAGGAGGTTTTAGAGCTGGAGAGGCATCTGGCCACCAGCCCCGAGGATCCGTTCCTCTGTGGAGTGTGCTGGGAGAAGCGGGAGGATCTGCGGGCCCTTGAAGACTTCCAGGCTCGGGGTGCCTTCGTCCAATCCCGCATCCGTCTCCTTCGGGAGATGGATCGTGGCTCCCGCTTCTTCCACGCCCTGGAGAAAAGGACGGAAGCATGTCATCTGCCTCCTGGCTGCTGACAGCACCCCCCTCACAGATCCGGTGGAGATGTGTGGAAGGGCCAGGGCCTTCTGCACCGACCTTTTCTCCCCGGATCCGACCGACGTCGCCACCTGCAGGGTGCTCTGGAATGATCTTCCCACGGTCAGCGCGGGTGACCGAGGCCGGCTGGAGCTACCTCTCACTCTGGCCAAGTTCTCGGAAGCCCTCCGCCTCATGGCCGCCAATAAATCCCCGGGCATGGACGGGCTGACCGTGGAGTTCTACCGCTTTTTTTGGGATGTCCTCGGCCCAGACCTCGCCACAGTCTGGGCTGAGTTCGAGGTCGGTGGAGTGCTCCCCCTGTCCTGCAGGTGGGCAGTGCTCTCCCTGCTACCAAAAAAGGGGGCCTCCGTGACCTTCGGAACTGGCGTCCCCTCTCGCTCCTCAGCACGGACTATAAAATTGTGGCCAAGGCCGTCTCACTGCAGCTGGGGTCCGTGCTGCAGGACGTGGTCCATCCTGACCAGACCTACACCATCCCGGGCCACACCATCTTTAATAACTTGTATCTGGTCCAGGACCTCTTGGAACTCGGACATAGGGATGGTCTGTTGTTCGCCCTCCTGTCCCTGGACCAGGAGAAGGCGTTCGACAGGATGGACCACGGGTATCTCCTGGGCACCCTGCAGGCATTCGGCTTCAGACCCCGTTTCGCGGGTTTTCTCCGGGTGCTGTACGCTTCCGCAGAGTGCTTGGTCAAGCTCAACTGGACCCTGACTGAACCGGTCAGTTTTGGGCGAGGAGTGCATCAGGGCTGTCCACTGTCAGGCCAGCTGTACACTCTGGCCATGGAGCCCTTCCTCTGTCTCCTCCGCCGGAGGTTGACGGGGTTGGTGCTCTGTGAGCCGGAGCTGAGGCTGGTCCTGTCAGCGTACGTGGATGACGTGCTCCTCGTGGTCCAGGACCCAGGCGACCTGGTGCAGCTGGAGGCCTGCCTGGCCTTCTACTCGTCAGCCTCCTCCGCCCGGGTCAACTGGGCCAAGAGCTCTGGCCTGATGGTAGGGGCCAGGTGGCGGGCGAGCTCCCTCCCACCCGCGCTTCAAGCCATCCAGTGGCTCTATCTGGGCGTTTACTTCTTCGCCACCCATCCCTCCCCGGCGGAGAACTGGCAGGATTTGGAGGGCAGGGTGTCTGAGCGGCTGTGGAGATGGACAGGACTGCTCCGGTGCCTCTCCCTTTGGGGGAGGGCACTGGTGATCAACCAGCTCATCCTGTCCATGCTCTGGCACCGGCTCAACACCCTGGTCCCGACCCCGAGTTTCCTGGCCCACCTCCAGAAGACAGTTCTGGAGTTCTTTTGGCCAGGACTGCACTGGGTCTCTGCAGGGATTCTGAGCCTTCCCCTGGAGGAGGGCGGGCAGGGCCTGTGCTGGTCCACACCTTCCGCCTCCAGGCCCTGCAGAGACTCCTCTATGGTGCAGGTAGTCTGGCGTGGAGCCATTTGGCACGCGTCTTCCTCCGCCGCTTCCGAGGGCTCTGATACGACCGGCAGCTCTTTTTCTCCACCCGAGAGGTCTTCCGTAAGACCTCTCTGAGCTGCTGGTCTTCTACCAGGACCTCCTCCGGACCTGGAGGCTCGTCTCAGCCTCCAGGCCCCTTGCGGTCACTGAGGGGGAGGATCTCCTCGTGGAGCCCCTGCTACACAACCCCCAGCTGCGTGTGCAGGCAGCAGAGACGCCCTCGGTGCGACGGAGGTTGGTCCTGGCACGAGTCACCAAGGTCGGAGACCTCCTGGACTACGCCCAGGGGGACTGGATGGACCCCCATGCGCTGGCTCAGCACATGGGGGTTCCCACCCTTCGAATCCCCCGACGCATACTCCAGGAAGTGAAGGAAGCCTTGTCCCCTACTGCTTTGATGTACCTCGGGCGGGTCTTGCAAGAGGGTTCTCCCGACCCCCCCTCTCAGCCCCGGCCCTCCAGTGCTTACCATCGGCTCTCGGCTCCGCAAACCCCCTTGGCCCCCCCATCCCCATGCCCCAAGCCGGCTGCTTGATCTGCAGCCGGTCCCCTTCCAGACCGCACCGAGGAACCATCTGTATGTGCTTGTGCTCCACTCCCTTCACTTCCTCGCCCTCGTGTCCCGCCCAGACACGAAGTGGCGGGACGTACTACCAACCTCAGGGGGCGAGGACCTTGACCCCACAGCCTGCCGGGGACATCAGTTGGTGGCTCCTTCACAGAGCTGTGAGCACGGGCGCGTACCTGGCGTGGTTCACCTCCCACCCTGACACCTGCCCCTACTGTGGCGTGAGGGAGACCCTGGCGCACGTATACCTGGAGTACGCCAGGCTGCAGCCCCTCTTCCGACTCCTCCTGCACTTTTCCCCTCACTTGTTCATCTATTCACACCCCATCCATGGCCCCACGAAGTCGCGGGACCTCTTCGTCAACCTCCTCCTAGCCCTGGCCAAACTAGCCATCTACAAGACAAGGGAAAGGAGGTTGGCAGGGGGGCTCTCTGCGACTGTGGGGCCTATTTCCATTCCCTTGTCAATTCACGTCTCCGGGCAGAGTTCCTTTGGATGGCATCCGCTGGCTCCCTGGACACCTTCGAGGAGCAGTGGTGTCCGGGGTTCTCTGCTCGGTGTCCCCTTCTGGTTTCCTGCATTTGACCCTGTGACTCCCCACACCCTTTCCTGTTTTTCATTTGTTGTCCCCCGTAATCAGTTGGACCCGGGTCCAGTGGCTGTGCCCCTAGGCTGGGGGGGGAGCCTTTAGCGGTGGGTGGGCTAACCCACCTAACCTCCCAGATTCAAATAGGAGAACTTTCCCAGTGCCCTCTGCCCTTGCTATACCACAAAGCCTAAGTAACATACACAGCACTATTTCATCACTTCACATACGATGATAACACATACAATCCCAGAGGATGTTAATGTTCCAACAGTACAAGACTTTCAAAATGAAACCTCAAGGCACACTTCGTACAAAACAATTATACTACAGTGCTGAATATGGGATTCCAGGGGGCAGCTCTGAGGCACACAATGACACACTCAGCCTCTCTCACTTCAATTTCTGTTCATTGATAATATATTTATAGAGCAAACCAGGGTAAGTTTACTGAGGTGCTGTGTGTTAACTAGAGGGGTGACCCCAAGTTGAATCCTGTAAGCTCGTGTGTGCGATTCCTGTGGAAATAGCAAATCTGAGTGTTCTTTGAGCGTGCAGGGGAACAGGAGCTACGCCCTGCAGAGGGACACTCAGAGAGGGAAAGGCCAGTGAACTCCAGAGTCCAAACAAGTCTCAAACTTGTGATTCCATGTCACTTCCCTTCCCCGTTGTAAGGGCATCAGGTTTGCTGCAGACCCAGAGTCTCTCTGTGCCACACCTCGAGCTGCTGACCCAGTTCTCATCACTCAGATACGCACAGTCGCCTCCTCCTCTTATCGGAAACCTGCAACACAGACAGCGAGGGCTGGAGTCAGGGAGTGGGGGGTATTTCCCATCAGTTACACACAGGCAGGTCAGGAAAGGGAGGAGCTGCACGCACGGACATCTGCCCCGTTTCAGACTCCTCCCTGGCAAAGGGGGAAAATAGAAGGTGCTGAAGGGCAAGGAGAGGGGAAAGGTGCTGGAGGCTCAAAAACAACAGCTGAGGCTTCCAGTGATTTCATTATGCTAAGCAGATATTTGGCACAACTTGCCTGCCACTCAGCTTTCCCTGATGCTCTCCCCTAGACCAAAACTTTCTCTCCAGTCCCATTTGCCCCAAGGGGAGAGATTCCACAGGCCTCCCTCACATGGCAGCAAACAGCAGCAGCTCCCCATGGAAGAGTTTGATACAATTCTCCATGGGCGGCTCTGGGAATGTCAGACTGTTGCAAGCCTGTTTCAGACCCTACAGACCAGCAGACACTTAGTTGTGAAATGAGATTTCTCTCTAGCACTGTAAAAGGGAGAAACCCTCGTTACACCAACAGTGCAGAGCAGACGTTAGTCTCCATGCTGTTCAGCTCAGAAGAGTTAAGGTATTCAACATCCACTGAGACAGCCCACGCGGGGAAGGGAGTTCTGGTTAACATCCACTCCAATGGATCAGCAGCCTTCCCGGTGCCCAGGGCTGCGCTGTATTGTAAACCTATGGGGCAGGGACCATTCAGCCCCAAAGGGGAGAGATTCCATAAGTCACTCATATACAATCTGTTTGGCACCCCCTCTGAAACGTGTTCTGTGTTTGTACACTGCCTAGCACAATGGGGTCCTGGTCTAGGACTCCTACGCGCTTCACTAATAGAAATAATAATGACAGCACTGCAATGGGACCTCAGATGGTGGTGGAACATTGGTTTTAATCTATGAAAACCAAATACCAATAAGAGAACTCACACAGAAACACCTCCAACCCCCTCAACCTGGTTAGATAAATTCTTGTTCCACTGGCAGCACAGCAACACCTGTGAGCTAACGCTGACGATGTCACTAGAGGGAAAAGGGCTCACTGGAGGTCAAATTCGGTGCCATTGGGCCATCTCCAGGGCTGCCCTGGATCCCTCTGAAGGCCGATCCAACGGTCCAAGAAGCCCTTATAGTGCAGCAGGAAATCCTGAAAAATAAGACAAGCAAGATTATATTTAGGCTCCTGGCTGTGGTGCTCGCCTGCCCTGTGCCTCTGTGTGGCCACTGCTCAGAAGTTCAGGGCTGGATGGGCCACCTCTAGTTTGCCAGCTGAGGGCCCCAAGTCCAACAACATCAGCCCAGCCTGGGCCACAGGGAACAAGTCACAGTCTAAACGAACTAGCTGTCGGTCACAAGACAGGATTCTGCTAGAGCAACAATCTGGAAGGGGTCAGAGCTGGTAAGTGAAGGCCCATCAGGACAGCAGCTGGTAGCCCCACCCTCTGACAGCCGCCTCAGCCAGTGAGCCAATGGCTGGGCAAGAATCCCAGTTTGCTGGAAGCCCCATCAGAGTGGGACCTGCCCAGCTGGGAGCCTGGGGAGCAGGAGCTGGGGGTTGCTCAGAGGCCATCTTCACCCCCCTCTATCTCCATCCCTGTCTGGGGCTCTGGGGAAGAGGAGGGTGGGCTGGGAGTGAGGGATCTCCATAACCCAACTGTGAGCCCAGCTGTGACCAGGGCTGGGATTTGGCCACTGGAAACCCTCTCAGGTTTCCCAGCATAAGAAGCAACAGGGCAATTTCTGGGACCCGGAGCTCAGCCCAGCCTGAGTCCAGCCCTGCCAAGCCCCGTCTGTTGGGATGAAGCATCTGCTGCTCACGCACCTTTTCCTGCTCACTGTCGATCCCAGCCAGGGAGGCGCTGAGTGAAGAGCACTGGCTCTTGCTGTAGGTCCAGTTCCCCTCAGTCTCAGAGAAATAATAGCATTTCCTTTGGTATCCGATCCAGGCCTTTGGGCAGCAGGGCCCAGCAGGGGAGGCCGGAGCAGCCAGAGGTGGTTTGAATTTTTCCACTGAAAATGAGGTAGGTAATACAGGGTCAGAGACTGTGTCCCCCCAACCTGATTCTGTATCTGAGCAAATGAGGGGAAAGGATCCCTCAGATCCAGCCCGCTGGCTCCTTACACCCCTGGCAGCTGTGCTGTGGGAGGAAATTGGCTGTTTGAAACAATACGGACAACCGACCCCCTGGTCTTTAGTGGCTTAGTTTTGGGGGTCCAATTCACTGAAATTGCAGCTAACAAGCAACCAAGAGCAGAGTGTGATAACACCAGATGCACCATGAAGGCGTGGAGCAGGCAGGCAGGGGGAGCATTACCCAATGGCTGGCACAGACGAATTTTCAAACCAAATAAAAAGATTGTGTGGGACGCTGGTCGACTAACCCAGGGACATCCTGCTCACCCAGCCAGCTGGCTCCCCAGCCAGGCTCTGTGCTTTAGGGATGTATCTTGGGATGAAGATGGGATTGGCCTCACATTAAAGAACAAACTCTGGCGGCACTACTGTGTGCGAGGGACAGGCTCCCAGGGAAGCTGATGCTAGAGCCAACCCAGCAGAGATTTGTTTAACGGGAGTGTCTGCACCAGGGAGAATTCCGGGGGTGTTCCCAGCCCCGGGTGGGGGGAGTGACTAGCACAACTCAGAGAATTTTATCCTGTGCTTAAAAGAAGCCTGTGCTGAGTGTTAGGAGGAGGCATGTGAATTAGTTTTACAAAGTGCTGGTCCCAGAGACACAAACAGCCACCAGGGGCACCAGCGCTCAGAAATGGGAACCGTCTGTGAGGGGAAGAGGCGAGTTAAAAAGGTTCAGTGCCAAAGTCACCCTTTAAAGAGACGGTTCAGCTGGGACCTTCCCCAGCAGCCTTCAGCAAGTGAGTCTGTCCCAACTCGCAGGGAAATTCAGGGAGCACCTGATTCCGGCAACCTCCTTTTTAAAAGCCCCCCCCACCGTCTCTTCCCAGTGCAGCAGCAGGGACAGGGGTATGCAAAACTCCTTGGAAAGACTCCCTGCAATTTAACCCTTTCAGGGAAGGAGCAGCAGCGGGCTGTAATGCCAAGACACATCGGAAGGGCCAGTGCAGTAGGTTAATGCTCAGAGGCAGAGTTGTTATGTCTAGCAGCTAAGTCAGGACACGGCATTTTGGACCCACTGGCTTCACTGGTTAGTCACTTCCCTGCCTCCCCAGGCACAGGGGAGCAGACACTGGGTGGGCCAGGCCCTTACCTGCCAGAAATGCTGCTAGGGTAGCGATGATGATCAGAACTGGGACTGCAGCTGGGACTAGGACTTGCCAGGAAGCACATTTCCTGAGCTCGTCATCAGACCTGGGACCTGAAGGAGACAAAGCCTGAGAGCTTCTGGAGAGCAGACACATTAACGGGGTCAGTGTCTGCTGAGCACGTATCTATCGTGACTGCCAGGGTGCTTCCCTCCCCCCTCTGTGTGCAGACAGTAACTACACCCCCGACCGAGGGCTAAACACAATAATGAACTCGCCCAGTCCCAAAACCCCCCACACTCGCCCAACCAGCACATAGTTAAATGGCTCCTAGGACTAGAAGATACCACTGGGCTGTTGAATTTCTCCCACTGCTCCTGCAGAGAGACTCAGATTTGCTACCCAGCCTGGCTCTCAGCTTACAGATGAGCAGAGAGAAGAAGGGCTGGGAATGGGTCACACACTCACCTTTTTTCTGTTCCCAACAGGGAAGAAGTGGACAAAAAAATAAGACACTCAGGACTTGCCTGCACTTAAAATGCTGCAGCTGCACGGCTGTAGCATTTCAGTGATGACACCACCTATGCCAAAGGGAGGGCTTCTGTCTGATTCCAGCTCCCTGAGACATGATAGTGAGGTTGATAGGAGAATTCTTCTGTCTATCTAGTGCTTTCTACCCCGGGATTTAGGTCAGTTTATAATGAATCATTCAAGGCTGTGGATTTTTCACACCCCTGAAAAGAAGTCTGTTACATCGACCTAATTTCCTTGTGCCTGCCTACTCCAGCCACACATAAACCCTGTATTAAGTCAGGCAGTCAGAGACCATTCAGAGGTTGGGCCAGTCAACCAGCTGCCTCTCCCTTTAGCTCATACAAAATACATCTTTTGTCGAGCCACCTGAAGACAACCCCACCAGCGCAGACTGCAGCCTCTGGCGGTCTGAGAAACAAGGGGTTTGGGTTTTCGATTTGCAGCTACAGTACAGTTGGGTTCACAGCATTTAACAGAAGAGTCACTGGGAGACCGTGGGAGAAGCCATCCTGGGACAGACCCACTGGGTTTTCTAAGGCTCCTTCTCTAGATCTAAGTGCAGTTACATGAGGGTCGAGTAGCAAAGGCATCAGATGTACAAATAGATCTAACAGACTCCTTCCTGTCCCACATACAGGAGCTGCTGTGCTGAGAGGCTGAAGCAAGCCACAGGTCCCCCAGACTAAGGACTGGCCTCTCTGCCCCTGCTCCAGGATTCACACATGGGGTCCGATCTCTCTGACTCCCTGCAACCCTTCACTGTCCTTGTCTGAAGAAAGTTTCCTTTGAAATCTTGTCTGCCAGGACAGAGGGGATTTCCATTAGTGACAGCGACCCACCGACACGGCGCACGCACAGGAATGACCCTTCATGGGAGATGAAGCTTCCAGCTCCAGCATGTGTGAGATTTGGAGATCTCAACATCCCCACCCCCTCTTCCTGCACATCAGCTTTAGGAAGAGCTTTCCCCAGAGCTCAGGGCCACATCTCGCAGGCACAGCAGCTGCACCAGCAAAAATGCAGGAGCAGATAGTGTTACCTGCCACCCCCGACTTTGCTTCATTTTCATGCACACGCAGGGTCTTGCCTCCCTGCAACGGTTCGGATGCGTGCCTCTCATTTTTCACAGAGAGGGAACACAAAAGTGAAGTGGACCAGAGGGAGACGGGGACCGGGATTTCTGAGGGGTAACAGCCCCTGCCCATTGCAAGACCTTTGGCTAAATCCAGGCACACAAAGCACAAGCAGCAGGGATAAGCTGGGTACCTGTCCCGTCGGAGCTCCCTGGCACACTCAGTTTCCTGCTGCACCCACACGAGATAGTTTGAACAGTTTCAGGCACTGTTGAAAGCGTGTCCCCTTCTGCACATGCCTCAGTGACTCTGCCCAGCCTCTTCCCATCGCCTGGCTCCCCTCTTTTTTCCACAGGTTCACACCAGGTAAGGGGCTCCTTTAACTGCTGTTCTGGGACACCCTCCTCCGTCCATCTCTCCTCTCACACCACAAGCCTGGGACACGTGCTGGGCTCCAACCAGCTCCAGCTCAGGGGCCACGACATCTGATTCAGGGCTGGTCCACATTCAGACGTGCACTGGTTTAATTTACTGTCTGATGTTAAAGCAGGGCAAGTCTGTGCACGTGGAGATTGATTCTGGTTTGAACGAGGCTGATTTGATTTAACTTGTGTCCTTTAGGAAGAGTTTGAAGCTAAACCTATATGCTTGCACCAGTTTAACTCCATTTAGCAGATGCAGATGTATGTGTAGACGAGCTCTCGGAGGCTGCAGGGCGAGTTTCAAGCAGCGGTAGATGTCCCAGCCCCAACTCCAATCTCTCTGGTTAATCTGGACTCCAGTGTAAGAGGCAGCACCATTCGTTTGTGGTTCCTTCTTGCCGTGAGTCCTTCTGCTCTTTCAAAGACACACAGGATGATTAGCAAGTGCAACAGAACTGGAATGCGTTTCCCTGCACCCCCGTGCCAGATTACCTGAAGAGTCCCCCCTCCCCTGTCATTATCAACAGGTGCCATAATTAAACCTCTCCCTTCTCACCAGCCCACAGCACGGGCGAAATGGGGCAACACAGAGATTTGTTCCCCCACCAACCACAGGAACCCACCTCTGGGTACGAGTGGGGAGAAAGCAGCCCCACTTACTGACAGACAGGTGCCCTCAGTTGTTCTGTTCACTGTCAAAAACAGAGCAATTAGCAAATGCCATAACTAAAATACTTTTCATCCCCCTCCACCAGTCTATCTAACCCTCCCACCCCCAGCCATCAATGGGTGCCAGTTAAATCCCCTCCCCTCAGCCCAAAAAGCTACAAAGAGAGCTACACAAAGGAATTTGCCCACTGATGTAAAGCCCGCTGTGGGTGAGACCCTTTCCTGACAGACAGGTGTGTGCACGTGAAGAGGAAGAGCCCCTGCCCTGCTACTCCCACAGGCCACGTGAAGAGGATGATGGGGGAAGGAGCCAGCCACATGTGCATCCTGGCCAGTCTGCATCTCCTCTGCATGCACGAGCTGCAGCTCCGTGCTGGACACAGGGTAGAAACCCGGAGGTATAAAGAAAAAAAAGATGACTTTAAATTGTTTTTTTCATTTTGTCATTTAAATTACAAATGTTTTCCTTTTGAAAAATCAGCCTGTTTAAAATGAAGTCTGAATTTGATACCTAATATGTTAAGGCCTAAATTTATTATACTCTCTTAAAATATTTAAATAAAAACTCATTATGCTAAATCCATGAGCCCATATCAAAAACTTGAGGTAAAGGCAGCTTTTCTATATAAAGATAAAATATCAGGGGGAAAACATCTAATTTTTGATGTCAAGATTTAGACATAAGGCACAATAGGCCATGTACTGTATAAAGGGCTTGATCTGCTGCGAGACCCAGGGGCTATGCTACTGGGTGCAAGATGGTTTAATAAAAATAAATTTCATATGCCGTTTTGTGTTTAATTAAATTCTAGTTATCATCCTAATGCAGCAAAAAGTTAATTAAATAGTAAAAAAAGTGACATCTCATCATTTTCTAACACGTTAAATTCTAACATGTCCAATGAATAAGAAACTGAAAATATTAAGCTATGCAATTGCATCAATAGATGTATATAGTCATAAGGTAAATTTACCCTCCTAAAGGCTCCATTTAGTCATAGATCACCCTGTTTTAATGGTTACCAATGAAAAGGCCCCTTTTGTTAGCAAATAACTGAAGTAGAAATGGAAAAGCTGATTGACATCAATGAAGAAATAGAGACTTCCCACTTGGTCCTATTTGAGCTCCACAGCTGAAAGCTCCTCCCCCACCTGAGAAAAGGAGCCACTGAATCTGGACTCAATTAATTATGGGGGACAACAGATGAAAAAACAGGGATGGGCATGAAGGTCAGAGGGCTAAATGGAGGGAACCTGATAGGGACATTGAGCAGAGAACCTTGGACAGCGCCAACTGCTCCTGGAAGGTATCTAGGGAGTCAGTGGACGCTGCCTAGAGGAACTCTGCCTGAATGCGTGAATGGATGGAGGAATGGAAGTAGGCCCCGCAGTCACAGAGCACCCCCCAGCCAACCTCCTCTCCCTGGTCTTGTAGGTGGCCACTTTGGTCAGGGAGAGGAGAAGGTCTACAAGGAGGTCCCGTGACTTTGTGGGGCCACTGATGGGGTGTGCATATATCAAGATGCAGGAAGAAGTGCAGCCAGAACCACAGCAGGAGGTTCTGGAGAAGCTGGAATAGGGGCTGCAACCTGGCACACTCAAGGTAGACGCGCCAGGGTCTCCCTCACACCACAAAAGAGGCAGGCTTCTGGATGGGGGGTGAACTGCACCAGGTACACGCCTGTGCTCACAGCTCCATGAAGGAATCGCCAACTGATGTCTCCAGCAGGCCATGGAACCAAGGTGGAATACAGGCTCGCCCTCGACAGGTGGTAAGAGGTCCTGACACTTGGTGTCAAGGCAGGATGTGAGGGCGAGGAAATGGAGAGTGTGGAGCATGATCGTGTGGCGGTGTGCCCGTGGCGCTGTTCGGAAGCGCACTGGCTGCAGATCCCACAGCCGGCTCAGGGTGTGTGGGGGACTTCCCACTTGGGGATTTAACCCAGTGCACCCTGGCACAAGCCTCTGCCCCACCACAGCCCAATTCAACTCCCAGCCTCAGCTGCTCTGCGGGCAGTAACGGGGGGGTTGGGAGGGAAGGGGCAGTGAAAGGGACAGTCTGGGGGGCTCTGAAGAGGGAGGCCCCACAAAGGGCAGCAACCAGCAAGGGGAGCTCTGCCCCCAGAGATAGGGCAGTGCGGGTGGGGGGGGGACTCTGCCACAGAGCAGACTAGGAGCAGTGAGGGAGGAGAACCCCAGTGAAGTTCTGCCTTGACAGCAACGGGGGAAACGGGGAGGGGAGTGGGGGATGGGGGACACAGACAGGGGACGCCACATGGGTGCAGGCTTCCCTGCCACTGCGGAGCACCCCAGCTGCGGGCTCCGCTCACTCTCCGAAGGGCCCCGGGGTCAGTCAGTCAGGGCTAGGCTGGGCTGTAATTCCTGTGGGAGGGGAGTGGTGCAGCCTCCGCTCTCAGCGCTGTGACGGACCAACGCGGGGGGGCCATGCCCCCAGCACAGGTGTAGTGCCAAAAACTCAGAACTGGCAGATTTTGTGGCTTAACTTCCTACGGATCGGGCTCAGTAACATCTGCAGCAGCTGCTGCCTCACCCTGCCCTTCCTCGGAGTCAGACTCCGCTGCCTGCTCTTTAGAGGGGCTAAAAAGGAGGCAAATTGGAAGGGAAGGTGGGAAGGGGGCAGAATTTTACTGGCCTGGAGGGGTCAGGCAGCTGGAGGTGGGGGCAGGAGAGGGGCTGAGGGGCAAAACCCAGGACGGTGGCGGGGGTATGAGCTGGGGTTAGCCCAGGGGTGAGGCACTGCCAGTCCATGGCAGAGGCAAAACCCCAGCCCAGGGAGGGGCAGAGGGGGTAACAGTGACCCTGCTGGGATGGGCCACCTGCCCTGTTTGCAAAAACAGTGGTGGGCCGAGGGGCTTTTTTGTTTCCCCTCTCACAGGAGTCTGTGTCTCAGGGAGACTCTCAGCTCCATCTTCCAGGCTGGGTTCTTAAAGGCACAGACATCCCAACGTCTAAAACCAGCAGCTCCTGTCTATCCGAGTAGTACATGCTGGGGTCCTAGAGGGGTCTTGATTCCATGCAAGATTTTACATTCATCTGCTCAAAAGCTAAGTGTCACATGTTTGAAGGGTTTAAAGAATCCGTGATCAGTTTACGTGTCTGCGTAAAGACTCATGACAGCTCACAAATTTGTCTGATCTGCTGTGATTCCCAGAATCACATTCCTTCCTTCTCATCCATTCAAAGGACAGATTTGCTCCTTTTAGGCTTTTATTTTTATTAGTCTTATTACTCTGGCCACTTCATCATTTGCCTGTGTTATCCGTGTGTGTGTGTGTCATTGCTCTATAGATTAGCTATTTTAATACCAAATACTCACCCTAAATATTTATAGGTAAATAGGTGATATTATTTTTAGCAAGGCTATCTGTGTTTCTCACATTGTACTTCCTATGGGTCTTACTGGGATTTTAGATTCTTCCGTTTCCAACTTACTTTTATAGCTCAAGTTTCTTCTTTTGGATCATGTTCCAGATTGACTGATTTCCTGTCCTGGTGTCAAACCTTCTTTTGCCATTGTTCCACCAGTGGGAATTGCCTTTTTCACATATTGTTGCTTGTGCATAGAACTTGATTCTGAAATATTCCAGAAGGGAAGTATAGTACTGCGACGCTGTGGAATATGGAAGACCGTTTCTAACATCTCTGATACCAATCTTCCTGAATTGCAATAAATATCGTATAATATATGCCATGCAAGGTAGCTATCGTAAAGTCATGATTTGCAAGATAGATAAGCACGTTTAGATGTATGTATCAGCTTTGTA
Source organism: Mesoclemmys tuberculata (assembly GCA_007922155.1). Lineage (NCBI taxonomy): Eukaryota > Metazoa > Chordata > Testudines > Chelidae > Mesoclemmys > Mesoclemmys tuberculata. The sequence continues at coordinate 9,572 of ML675623.1, read as the reverse complement.
TTACAAGTTGTAAATATGCATGGAATGCTTGTATTTCAAACTTGTGCTGTGTTTGTGGGTGACATCCCCAGACAGGATGGCTGCAGCACTTCACCTGCTTGACAGCTCACCAGGGAACTAAACTGTACAACTAATCCAGTGCAAGAATCAGAGGCTACACCTGATGAGTGATCAGGACATAGGAAAATTATGCATGCCTTTGGCTAAAGCACTCTCTGAGGCTCTTCCATTCCATGTGCTGTGTGCCTGTGTTTGGAACAAAGGAATTGAGAGCTTGATGTAAAAAATAATAGAAACAGAGCTGCCTAATCTGCTTTTTATCTTCATTTCTGGTTTCTACCTCTGAGACCCATCTAGGTACTGGAGGTACTCCAGAAGAACTGGACAAGCCTGCAGACTCCACAATTCTGCTAAGAGTCTGATAGATATAAATATAGATAGACTTTAGGTCATTTGTATGCATGTTATTGCTTTGAGCATTTAAGTTCTCTCATCTTGTTTCTTTCCTTTTATAATAAACCTTTACTTTTGGGTGGGTACTAAAGGATTGTCAGCTTCATCTTTTGGGAAGGATGCAAAGGAATGATTACTTACCTCATAACTGTTGTTCTTTGAGATGTGTTGCTCATGTCCATTCTGAATTGGGTGTGTGCTACATGAACTCATGCCAGAAATTTTCCCCCTAGTGGTATCTATAGGGCTGGCTCTAGCACCTTCTGCAGCAGTGCACGTATGCGCCCATATATAGGGTGCTGCCAGCCCCCCTTCTTTCCAGTTCCTTCTTTTTGGAACTCCGACAGAGCGGAAGGAGGATGGGCTGTGTATTGTAGCCGTGTTGTCCGTAAGAACACACACCTCCTTGTTGGATAGGTGCGGCAGGACCACCTCGCAGGCCAGACGAGTAGCCCTGAGTTCTCTGATGCTGATGTGAAGAGCCAACTCACCCCTAGCCCAAAGATCCTGAGTCCATAGGGCACTGAGGTGGGCACCCCAGCCCACATCTGGTGCATCCGATACCAGTGACAGAGTTGATTTTGGGGCCTCGAAAGGTGCTCCTGCCAGTACATGCCGCGGCTTTGCCCACCGTGCCAGAGGGGTGAGTATGCAAGGGGGCATCATGAGTACTCTGTCCAAGGCGTGTCTGGAGGGAGAGCATACGGTCACCAGCCACATCTGCAGCGGTTGCCGTCGCAGCCTGGCGTACTGGACCATGTAAGTACAAGCCACCATGTGCCCCAGGAGGTGGAGACATACCCTCGCTGGGGTGAAGGGGCGGGTTGCTAGTCCGGCTATAAATTCCGACATTGCTAGGAACCTGGATTTGGGCAGGAGCACTTTGGCTTGAGTCTAGGATTGCTCCTATGAACTCGATCGTCTGGCCCGGTGTAAGGATCGATTTCTGTTCGCTTATCAGCAGGCCAGCGACTGGCAGGGGTCCCTTACAAGAACAAAAGTCATGGCCCAACATCTAGGCACTTGCATATAGATCCAGCCTGATAACCTTCCTAGGGATCAGGATTCTTGTAATAATTCCACTGTAGTGATCATTTTCACCACCGACGAAACCAATCTCTTGAGTATTGATGTAGGCCCAAAGCTTGATTCTGTTATATTGATCCTGTGAAATACCCTTCTTCTTTTGGTACGTACCAAACCACTACAGCAGTTTCTGTGAGGCTATGCATTTTGGATATTTAGGGTGATCTGTTCACTATTGATAAGTTTGTTTGAAACCACCATCTGTTTGTCTGAAACTAACATCTGGTCATTGATTAAAGTTGTAAAGTTACCAAAGATCATTCTGTGAAATTGTTGCTGTTATTGATGTACACATGTTTTAAGATCACTGCTTAAAGTAACATCAGCAAATGTTCAGAAACAGAAAGATTCAATGTTAAATGAGGATGTTTTGTAAGACTAGTGAAAATTTTAGATAAAAAGAAATGTTATTGTTTCTGAAGGACACTTGTGTCTTCCAGTTACAAGTTTTAAGAAAACGTTAAGAGATTAGAATGTGAATAGATGAATGAGTGTGTATGTGAGACCAGAGAGTGACGGGAAAAAGGCACCAGCCTCAGATGTTCAAGGAAGTGAAGATAACTTTTACAACGCAGATGGCCGAAGACTGCCCATCCTGATGACCCTGGGATCCACCTCGAAGGACAAAAACAAGATGAACTATGAAAAATAACAATGATGGTCATGCTTGCAAAACATGGGTGATTAAAAATCACACCAGGATGCAGATGCAGCACGATGAATCAGAACCTATAGAATGGCATAAGAGCTTAGCCCTATAAAAGGGGACAGCAAGATGAGGACTTTGAGTTTGGTTCTACAATCATCCTCCAGGAGCATCAGAGTGCACCAACAGAGCCCTGCTCCCTCCCTCGTGCTTAGCCACCTGGCCAGTGGACTAACACAAGCCACTGAGGCTGGTAACTATACTTCATTTTTGCAGAACTCTGTGTGTGTGTGTGTGTGTGTGTGTGTGTGTGTGTGTGTGTGTGTGT
>ML675622.1:39449966-39460824 GCA_007922155.1 Mesoclemmys tuberculata | reverse complement strand
ATGCAGACAAACAGTGCTGCAAACCGCAGCTGTCCTAAGGTCGCCGGTGTTGTAACAGAATCTGTGACCCGTCAGATTTTGTTACCGGTGGAGGTTTCTGGCACGTTAGGTGTCAGAATCTGTGACCCGTCAGAGTTTGTTACCAGTCTCGTTTTCTGACATGGTGTCGGTTTCTGGCACGTAAGGTGTCAGAATCTGTGACCCGTCAGATTTTGTTTTCTGTCCTCTCTCTGCTTCTAACAGCTATAATGCCAGATGATGAAACCTGACAAAATATGTGACCCCCCATTGCACAGTCACAGTTCCTGTCTGGAGGATGAAACTAGAGAACACTTGTGACCCCCCCACAGTACAGTCACATTGTCTGTCCAGAGGAGGAAACCAGACAAAATCTGTAACCCCCCATAGTACAGTCACATTTTCTGTCCCCTCTCTGTTTCTGGCAGCTATAATGCCAGATGATGAAACCTGACAAAATCTGTGACCCCCACTGTACAGCCACAGATTCTGTCTGCAGGATAAAACCAGACAAAACCTGTGACCCCGAATTTGTTACCGGTCACGGTTTCTGACACGGTCTCGGTTTCTAACACGTATGGTGTCAGAATCTGTGACCCGTCAGATTTTGTTTTCTGTCCCCTCTCTGCTTCTGGCAGCTATAATGCCAGATGATGAAACCAGACAAAACCTGTGACCCCCCATTGTACAGCCACAGTTTCTGGTCGGATGATGGAACCTGACATAACCTGTGACCCCCCCACAGTACAGCCACAGATTCTGTCCAGAGGACGAAACCAGACAAAACCTGTGACATGCCCCCCTCCCCCCCCCCCCACCAAAGTAAAGTCACATTTTTTGTCCGAATAATGAAACTAGAGAAAACCTGTGACCCTCTCACAGCAGAGTCACAGTTTCTGTCCGGTCACTGTTTCTGACAGGCAAGATGCCGGATAAGCAAACCTGACAAAATCTGTGACCCACTCACAGCAGAGTCACAGTTTCTGTCCGGTCTCTGTTTCTGATAGGTAAGATGCCGGGTGATGGAACCTGACAAAATCTGTGACCCCCATTGTACAGCCACAGGTTCTGTCCGGAGGATGAAACTAGAGAAAACTTGTGACCCACCCCCCACTGTACAATCACAGTATATGTCCGGATGATGAAATCTGACAAAACCTGTGACCCCCCCCAAACACACAATACAGCCACAATTTCTGTCCCCTCTTTGTTTCTGGCACATATTTTGTTGACGGCATGTGTCTGTCACAATCTCATACCTCTCACCTTTCGCATCCTATGGTCCAGGGGTAACAAAGTTGGACAGATGTGTGTATTCATCAAAATATGCTACTTCACTCCACTGGGCTCTCAGCAGGAACTCTTCCTGCTTCTGATACACTTTTCCAATTTTTTCCTTTGTTATTTTTTAGTTTAACTGTTTTTCAGATTCCTATTTCTCCTTCCCAATTCTATTTTTACACCTCACTTGCCACCATTTAAACTCCTTTCGATTTTCCTCCATGTGATTTCAGTTCTTTTACTTACTTCTTTTCCTACTATGTGGCTTTTTTCTGTTTATTTGTATGTATTTTAATTTGTGATATGTATTTATCTTGATCCTCTATTCTGGTTGTTAAAAAAGTTCTCATGCACTGTTCACATATTTCACTTTCACTACTCTACCTTTCATTTTCACCTCAACTAACTTTCTCATTTTTCTGTAGCTCCCCTTTCTGCAATGAAATGGTAGCATGGTGGTCAGCTTTGCTGGTTTCATTCCCACATGGATGTTTCATTTTATGATGTTCTGGCCACTATTACCAAGCAGTTTGCCTATATTCACTTCTTGCGTCACATCCATGCTCCACTTACCATTAAAGCAAAGATTCTGTCTTTCACTGATTGCTCATATCCATTCCAATATAGGTGTGTGCACGCCACAGTGCACCGGTTCCTGGAACATTTTTCCCCTTAGCAGATCCCGTAAGGTTGGCACAGGTGCCCCCTGGAGTACTGCGCTCATGCCACAGTATGTAGGGCGCCACCAACCCCATTGCCCCTCAGTTCCTTCTTTCCGCCCGTGGCGGTAACTGGAACTGCTTCTGCTTCTTGCCTGGCAAGCAGATTCCCCTAGTTCCCTCGTAGTTAGGGTAAAGTTAATGTAGTTAGACTCAGTTAGAAGCCCTGAAGGGCTATCTTCGTCGGAGCCATGCCGGGCTCGCACAGCTTCAAGTCCTGTGATGCGTGCAGTAAGCCCTTCCCCGTCAGTGACCCTCACGAGAGCTGCCTTCACTGCTTGGGAGAGCAGCACCACAGGGACAAACGTAAGATCTGTAGATCTTTTAAGCTGCAGACACAGAAGGAGCGGGACACTCTTCTTTGAGCCATTCTGATGGACTCAGTGCTCCGGCCGGACTACGAGCCATCCTGTTCCCCTGCGGCACTGAGCGTCTTCTCGGTTCGGGGTGCTCCGCTGGCACCAGAGACACAAAAGATACCTCCGGTACCAAAGAAAAAGAAGAAGTCGGTCACTGCCAAAGAGACTCCTCCGCAGCTGGTAACCGGCCAGGAGATGCCCCAGCCGGGTGCCATGGTGGGTGCTCCGGCACTGGCATCTCCCTGTAAGGAGCCTCTCCCGACCCCTGGGGATGGGAGAGTTCCCTTGCAAGGGCCATCGACACCAGAGGCATTCGTGGCGGCATGTGCCCTCATGGGCATGCCCACGCCTCCGTTCCCCCCGGGCAAAGGTACCGGGACCGGTGTCTCGGGGTAAACCCACGTTGGGTGGCCCCGGTGGGTGGTCGAGTTGGATGTCCGGGTCTTCCCCCAGAAGGTCAGGAAGGGTAAAGAGTGCGAGCTCCCCTTCCACTTTGGACTCAAGGTCCTCTCCCTCAACACCATGGCACCGAGGGCGGTCAAGAGGTCCACAACAGAGGCAACGTCGTTCCAGCTCCGCCTCGCGAAGAAGTCTGTGTTTGGCTTCTCGCACACCGAGTCCCACACGGTACCGGCCTCAATCCCCAGCGCATAGCCCAGCCCAGACCATGGTGCCAGAGACCCAGACCCAACATCGGTCTCGAACCCCAGCACGCAGCCAGGAGCGAGCCCCAGCACCAGACAGGAGCCGGTCTCAATCCCCGGATGACAGTTGGGCGTGGACCCCGGTACCGATGGTTTCGGCAGCACCACACCAATGCTCACGCTCGTCAGAGCGGCGGTGACACTGCCAACACCACTCCAGTTCCCCAAAGGGCAAGCAACACCATAAATCTTCGGTGCCGAGGCGGAGATCGGGTTCCAGGTCCTCCAGTTCCTCAAGTGCCCACTGGCACCGTAGACGCCGGCACCAGAGATCACGTTCTAGCAGCGGGGCTTCAGCGTGGGGTGACCGGTACCACAAGCAGCATCAGCGTCGATCTGATGACTCGGGGCCTCAGCCATACCACAAAGGGGCTCCCCAGCTGGCACCAATGCTGGGATTGGCCTGGACCCAAGGCCCTTGGCAGTGGCCCTATTGGGGACCATGGGGGACTCAAATGGCCCAGGGTACCCTATCAGTACAGTCCTCGGGGGCTCAGCCAGCAGCACCCCCACCACACCGGCCGGACAAGGACCGCTCCTTGGAGGAGGAGTCGGACCCTGGGGAGGTCCCTCAACAGGGCCCCTTCCACAATCCTCCTCGTCTTCCCCGGAAGATGCGGCCACCAGGGACCATAGGGCACCCTGCCAGACTTTAAGGTGCACCAAGAACTTCTTAAAAGGGTGGCGAGCAATTTACAACTAGAGCTGAAGGAGCTATCGGAGGAGGAAGACCCCTTTTTTGGTGTGTCTGGGTCAGGAGGACCATCCAGGGTTGCCCCACCTCTTCATGAATGGGTCCTGAAGCTGGCAAAGAACCTATGGCAAACCCCTGCTTCAGTTGCCCCAACTTCTAAGGGTGCAGAAAAAAGATACTTCGTGTCCTTGGAAGGATTTGATTTCCTCTTTAATCACCCTGCTCCAGGAGCTCTTGTGGTTAATGCTGCCAACCAAAGAGACAGGCAGGGGGCCCAGGACAAGACTCCCAAGAGCAAGGAGCACAAGGAGCTAGACCTTTTCTGCTGCAGGCTCTATTCAACGGGCATTGCAGCTGAGGATTGCCAACCACCAGGCGCTCCTGGGGCGATATCATTTGAATCTCTGGTCCTCGTTGCGGAGGTTTGCGCAGGGGCTCCGACAGGACCAGGCCGCGGACTTCGTCACAGTTCTGGACGAAGGCGCTGCAGTGGCAGGGGCGGCATTACAAACCGCCAGTGACGCGGCGGATACCGCCAGCAGGGCTATGGCCTCGGCCATAGTTATGAGACGCTATTCCTGGCTGCAGTCTTCAGGGCTGTCCCAGGAAGTCCAGCCGTCCATCCAGGACTTACCCTTTGATGGCACTGGCCTATTTCCCCAGCAGACTGATGAGAAACTGCATGCCCTAAAAGACTCTAGAGCCACATTAAGATCGTTAGGGCTCTACACGCTGCAGGCCTCGAGGTGCCAGTCTCGGCCCCAGACCCAACATCAGCCCCAACCTGTCCCTAGGCCGCCTCTCAGACCCTTTCCAACCTGGAGGGGTCGGGACAGATATGGGGGACCTAGGCAACGTGACTGCTCGGGGTCCTCTACAGGTCGACGCCAAGGCATGTCTAAGGGGCAGAACAACAAACGCCACTTTTGACGGTGCGTTTGCGGGTGGCACCCCTTCCCGTCCTCTGGATTCCATTCGACCATTTACCCACAGACTCTGGCCATACTACACCAAGTGGAGAAACATCACCTCGGACAGCTGGGTCCTCGGTGTATTTCTCAGGACCTACTTTATCGGGGCCACCCTGGATGCCACACAGGCCAGAGCCTTCCTCCCATGGCCTCGTTTCCATGCGATGGTGACCATAATAGAAAATCTACACAGGTCCCCCACGACGACAGCCAGGCACTGCCTCCAGCTGTTGGGACATATGGCAGCCTGCACGTACGTGGTGAGGTTGCCACGCCTCAAGCTCAGGCCTTCCACGCATGGCTAGCCTCGGTGTATGCAACAGCCAGACATTCCCTGAATGTTCCCACTCAGGTTTGCAATCACTGGACTGGTGGAGGGACCCAGGGGAAGTCCTGAGGGGAGTCTCCTTCAGGGGCTTGGCACTGTCTGTGACACTTATTACAGATGCCTCAGATGTGGGATGGGGAGCCCACATCAGTTCCAACCTGAACACCCAGGGGCTCTGGTCATTGAATGAGCGGATTCTCCACATCAATGTGCGGGAGCTCAGGGCAGTCTGCCTGGCCTGCCAGGTTTTCCTCAACTTTCTACAGGGCAGGTAGTGCAGGTCCTCGTGGACAATACAGCGGCCGTATTTTACATGAACAGACAAGAGGGGGTGCGCTCTTCAGCACTGTGTCAGGAGGCCATGCTGTTATGGGATCTTGCAGTGAGGCACGATTTTCACGTCCCGGGGGTCAAGAACGATGAGGTGGACTATCTCAGCAGGTCATTTCTACCCCAACACGACTGGTCATTACACCCGGAGGTGACTGCTTTTATCTTCCGCATGTGGGATGTTCCCCAGCTGGACCTGTTCGCGTCGTCTTGGAACAGGAAGTGCCCGAAGTTCTGCTCGCTCTGGGGTCGGTAGCCGGGCTCCATATCAGACGCGTTCCTTATAGCTCGGATGGGGACCCTCTTGTATGCATTTCTCCCTATTCCGCTACTGCCCAGAGTCCTCTTAAAGATCAGGACGGACAAGGCGGACATCATTCTGATCGCACCAGCCTGGCCGAGACAGCACTGCTTCAGCATGTTGCTGGACCTATCCATTGCCGCGCCGCTGCTGCTCCCGAGGTGTTACGACCTCCTCTCCCAGGACTGAGGATGCCTGCTGCACCCGGACCTGGACTCCCTCCACCTGATAGCATGGAGACTTTGTGACTGCCGGAGGGAGAGAGAACCTGCTCGTTACAGGTCCAACAGGTTCTGCTGGATAGCAGGAAACCCTCCACTCAAGTGGTATACCGGGCCAAGTGGAAGCGGTTTACCTGCTGGGCGGAGTCCCGGGGCATCCCACTGAGCTGTTTGCCCAGTCAAACTATCTTGGAATACTTACTCCACCTAAAGCTCCAGGGCCTGGCATTGACTTCCCTTAAGGAGCACTTGGCAGCCATCTCGGCCTTCCACCAGCCATTCTCGCACCCCATGTCAATCAGGTTTCTTAAGGGAGTGGAGAGGTTATACCTGCAGGTCCGTGACCCGGTGCCTCCCTAGGACTTGAACTTGGTCCTCACCATGCTGACGGGACCTCCCTTTGAGGCTATGGCTACATGCCCTCTGCTCATCCTGTCTTGGAAGGTGGCCTTCCTGATGGCCATTACATCGGCTAGGAGGGTCTCTGAGATACAAGCTTTAACCTCGGAGCCCCCCTACACTGTCTTTTATAAAGACAAGGTACGGCTGAAGCCCCACCCGGCTTTCCTGCCGAAGGTGGTGTCTGTTTCATTGTAACCAGGATATCTTCCTCCCCGTGTTTTTCCCTAAACCGCACGGATTAGAAGATGAGCAGAAATGACATTCCCTGGATGTCAGATGAGCCCTGGCCTATTAGATCGAGCAGACGCAGCCGTTCCAGAAGTCCATGCAACTCTTTGTGATGGTGGCAGACCGATTGAAGGGCTCACCTGTCTCCACCCGGCATATCTCTACCTGGATCACAGCCTGCATCAGGTGCTGCGACGAGCAGGTGAAGGTGCTGCTACCAGGACCGGTTCAGCGCACGCAACCAGAGCCCAGGCATCCTCGGCGGCCTTCCTGGGAAAGGTGCCCCTGCAGGACATCTGCAAAGCTGCCACTGGTCCTCGGTCCACACCTTCACATCCCACTACGCCATCGTGCAGCAGGCAAGAGAGGACGCAGGATTCGGCAGTGCTGTGCTGATGAGAGCATCTCACCGATGACTGCTAGCCTTCTCCAAGGTATGGCTATTTAATCACCTATATTGGAATGGATATGAGCAATCACTCGAAGACAGAAAACACGGTTACTTACCAGTAACTGTTGTTCTTCGAGATGTGTTGCTCATATCCATTCCACACCCACCCTCCGTCCCTGCTGTCGGAGTCAGCAGAAAGAAGGGACTGAGGGGCCATGGGGTTGGTGGTGCCCTAAGTACTGCGGCATGAGCACAGTACTCCAGGGGGCACATGTGCCGACCCTACAGGATCTGCTTAGGGGAAAAAAGTTCCAGGAACCGGTGCACTGTAGCATGCACACACCTATATTGGAATGGATATGAGCAACACATCTCGAAGAACAGTAGTTACTGGCAAGTAGCCCTGTTTTTCCTCTCCTCTTGAATGTTCCAGGACTAGGCGCGCCAAGAAGCTTACAGTTCAGGTCCCTAGAAATTTTATCTCTACATCCCACCTTGAGATGACAGTCACTCAATATGGGGTTAGTTGAAATCCACCATTTTTTCCCAGGTCTCGATTTTTGCAGTCTCTGTGAACTCCCAGACGATTTCACTGTCCCTGTCACCATCCTGGCCAGGTGGGCGGGAGTAGATTCCCTACTGCTATATTGCTGTTAATGAAGCATGGAGTTAGCATCCAGAGACATTCCATTTTATATTTGGTTCATTTGCAAGTTTTCCTTCATTGGGTGACATGCTTTCTTTCACGTACAGCACCAGTCCCCCCAGCAAGCCGACCTGTGTTCTTACAGTTCTTATAGTGTTCTTACAAAAATTTTGTTCTCTGGTATAATTTTATCCCGTTCTTTAGCCTCATTCCACCAACTTTCAGTTATGCCTAGAAAGAGAGAAGCAAGAAAGAGAGGTATTCCTTCTAATTGTCAAAACTTTATTATTGTATACAAATATATAATCAAGAACAAAGATTTTTCAAATGAATTGAAAAACAACTTTGTAAACATATGTTATAACACAGACTTATGAACATCTTTTTTCCTGTAAAGGCTTGAACAACAGTATGAAACTTTTCTATTTTCCATTTCTATGCCAGATGTGTTACTACAAGAAAACTGAAACATTTCTCTAAATACAATTACAGAATTTAGACTTTTTTTAAACACCTCAGCTATGCACATTTGTTGCACTTGTACTCCTTGTGCTCATCGTGTAGGTTCTCTTCATTGAGTCCTTTGGGAAGGCGGGGGATATTTGCCCACCTCTTACAAGAGTCAGACTGGACCTTTGATAACTATTAATGAGAAGATGAAATCACTGAATACATAATAACTATAATTTCCATTGACTGGTACTACTCCATAAATAATATTTATTATACGTACGTTGAGTACATTACTCAACAGCTTGCCCTCATCGGTGATGAAAATGATTACTGGACTGAAATTTTTACAAGAATCCTGATCCTTAGGTAGGTTATTGGGTAGGGTCTATGTGCAAGTGTCTAGATATTGGACCATGACTTTTGTTCTTGTGTTTCAAACAACCATATTGGACTTACATATTTGCTCCAACGGTTCCCAACCTAGGGGGCAGGAGCCCCTTCGGGGGGCACACTAAAGATTCCAGGGGGTCTATGAGGCTTCAGTAATATTGAGGTCATATAGACATTGAGCTCTGTGTCAGCCAAAGCGGAAGAGCAGCCCCCCCTGAGCTCAATGCCGACCAGAGCTCAGCAGCCACCCTGAACTCAACTTTGGCTGCCCCCGCCCCACAGTGGCTGGGCACCTGGCCTGAGAGAAGCAGCCCCGCGCTGGTGGAGGCCTGCAGCATCCCCAGCCAATCCGCCTCCATCACCCTCAGTCCATGAGGGAGGGGAAAAAGCGGGGCCACACGGGGCGTGAGGTGGCGGCTGTGCCAGGGGATCTTTAGCTTCTTACTCAAGTAAGAGCAATTTATTATGATGAATGTTATGATGCAATTCATTTCTGTAACATGGGCAATTTCATCTTGAACTTGTCTAGCCTCTCATTCAGTGGGTACGTTAGTGAGCGTGACGTGCATTCAGGGTCAGCTCCCTACAGCTCACACCGAGCGACAAGATCCTCCTGGTAATTCATGCTGGGAATGTACTAATCTCCCTAGAAATCAGCAGGGGTGTATTTAAGGTCTGAGCTTAAAAAATGGGGATCCCAGCGGCACCTCCAATGTAGTGCCACTCTGCAACCTGCTAACTTCTTTAATGCCAATCTGCTTATAGTCTTTGATGGGCGGGCCTGTGCTCTTATGGATCCAGAAACCCACCCAGCAGGGTGTATCTGCTCTTTTGGTTTTTTCTATCATTGTCAGTGGCAGTGCAGTTATAAACTCCGGGATTGATCCTCAGGTTCACGGATGACTGTGGACTCCTCAGTCACTGTAGAGGGGCTGGTGTGTGCTGGCACGGATCCTTTTCATGCAGGCATTGAGTGGTTCAGAGTCTCAGGATTTCCCAACAACACCAATGGGTGCCGTGCTGAAGGTGCACATTACCACAGTACACCAAAAATCCAAACTTTAGTCTCCCATCCCAGCAACCCAGGACACTCACAGTAGGCCACGGACCTAGAGGCTAGCAGCCAGAGCAGAGCTTGCCATGTGGTGACTCTCACACCTGGAAAGCTAACTCAGCCTGCTGGGGGAAGTTTTCCCAACAGTGGTCTACAAACTGGAAGATACCTTGGTTCAGGAAGGGACGAAGGTGAGGGATCTTGTTTTCCAGGCCCCAGGGGCCAGTTCTCAGGGGGAACCCTGGAGGCAGACCTGGTCTCACTAGATCCCCACACATCCAGGCTAGCCCCTTTTTGCCCCCTGGCTCCAGACTACTCCTAAAAAGAGTGTCTCCCCTCACCTGAGCTCCCTGGGAGGGGCATCTCCAACCCTATTGCTTGCTGGGCAGACTCTGAGTCTGCCTTGACTCCCTCCTCCCTGAGGTAGCAGCGCACAGAGCCCCAGGGATGGAGGCAATTTTCTTGGGGGTTACACATACATATTTACAACTCATAATAGAAAGGTGACGGAGACATATAAACATGATTATCTATCATAGCAAATCATGACTGTACAAGAGATGCCTTGCATGTCAGATTGTGTACATTCCTTGATTCTCAAATACTCCAGAAGGGAAGTACACTATTGTGACACCGTGTGGAATATGAATGACCATTTGTAATGTTACTGAACCAATATTCTTGAATTACAATAAATATCATATACAATCAACCATGTGTGAAAAAGCACTAAGGGCTGAGTAAGAGGCAAAATAAACAGTTGCAAAAGGCAATCCCCATTGCTGGAACAATGGCAAAAGAAGTTTTGAATGAAAAATCACAGTAAGGCCCATAGGGAGTACAATGTTAAAAAGACAGATGCCTTCCTAAATAATAATACCACACATTTACCTGTACATATCCCGGGTATTTGCAATTAAAATGACTGATGTATGGCACAGCGACACGCACCTACACACGGATAGTAAAAGTAAATGATGCTGTGGTAAGAGTACTAAGACTAATACAAAGAACATCCTCAGAGGAGGAAAACTGTACTTAAAATGGATGTGAAAGAAGGAGCATGAGTCAGGGGAGCACAGCAGCCACTTTCTGTAGACCTACACACTGATAAGGGATTATTTTAAATACTTCCAGCGTGTGACACTCTTCCATGGAACCCGTTCCCCTGCAGCACCCAGAATGTTATAGCAGGAGCTGCTGTTTTAGGCAGTGGGATGCCTGTGCCTTTAAGAACCCAGCCGTGGGAAGCTGGAGCTGAGAGTCTCCTTGAGACCCAGACTCCTGTGACAGGGGAAACAAAAAAGCCCCTCAGCCCCCCACCCCCGCTATTTTTGCAAACTGGGCAGGTCACAGGTGGCCCATCCC